>RJWM01003062.1:0-118014 GCA_004363535.1 Dasyprocta punctata | reverse complement strand
CTTTTCTGTGTTCAACATTTGGGATCTAGAGGCGGGGCAGAGGAGAAAAGCTACAATTACAGCTGTTGCTGGTCTCTGCCTCTTTCTTGTTCTCCTTTGGGGTCACTGCACTGCTATGAAGTGAGTGGCCGGACAGCCTGTTACTGACCCAGCTGGAGAGCCCTGGGTGCCATCTGGACTTCTGTGTGCTTTTTGACCTTGTGTCTCTATTCACCACGATGCTTGGCTCAGCTTTCTCACTCTTTGGGGGGCAAAATAGCTGCTGATAACTTGGTACCCTGCCCAAGGAGCTGCCTACCCCAATTTACTCCTCTTTGTGCTCAAACTCTTGCCTGCGTTCTCCCGCCAGGTGGACTTTTCTTGCTTGGAGCATTATTTCATCCTATTTAGTTCACCTCAGCGCCATTACAGTTTGTCACATGAAACAGCCCTGTGGATTCTGTCATCTTTGTCTTCAAGTGACCTCATGGTCACTGAAACAATCTCACCCTCATGAAGAGGAGGAATGGGGAACATGTGGCTTCCTTCCCTCTGTCTCTTTCACTGGACTAGATCGCTTCTTTGCTTCTTCTAGTAAAATGCAGGTAATTTAGAAAGATATACCTGACAGCCTGAGCAAAACAAAAGAACAGCCAAAAAAGCTTCATTCAACTGACTGTGAGTCATTCTTAGGATTTTTTAAGGGTCCCCCCACCACCCCTTCAAAAAGAGGTTTCCATTTCTACTGCCTTAAACAAACTAACACAGCTCTTCCTATCCAGATAAATGCAAGAGATGCTGTTTCCTGAGTGGCTTCATTCTGTTTAAGTAGATCCATCAGGGAATCCCAGGGTTGGTGCTGGGGACTCCACCCTGATCAGTCTCATGGGAGTTTCAAAGCTCTAGGAAGAGCCATCAGCGGCTCAATCCCCTCTCCCTAAGGAAGTAGTGGGCCCATAAGAAGACAAAAAGCCCTCAAGAGGGCTTTCTTCTATGCCTCTATGAAAGATGACAGCGTCGTCCTGGCTTCAGACAGAGATATCTGTCTAGGGATACTTAAGTCTCATGGGGAAATGCTTTGTGGGCTCAAATTGGGTCTCTGCCTTCTGCATGGGATGCATCTTAAAGACCTGAGACCAAACCTCATAAACCATGCCCTGCAGATTCCACTGACTTCATCACTAGGTCTTATCTTTAATCAATGGCAAAGGTTTGACCCTGCTGATTTAAAAAGGGAATAACTCATCTACTATTGTAGTACAGTTTGGGTACAATATGAACTAGGAAATGGTGAGAGATGGACATGAGAAGGTAGTTTAAATTATGAGACTATTTTTCAGTTAAACCATTTCTGCTGAAAACATAGAAAGTAACCAGATGTGGTGGTGCATGTCTATAATTCCAGCACTCAGGAGGCTGAGGCAGGAGGATCCCTTCGAGTGTGAGGCCGGCCTGGGCTACAGAGTTTAAGATCAGCTGGGACTAGTGAGATGCTATCTCAAAAAACAAACAAACAAAAAACCCATAGAAAGTAGAGTAAAATCCCTAATGTTCAGGCTTTCCTGACCTTTTATCTCAGGAAAAGCCCAGACACTGTAGTACTAAAAAGTGGCCCTTAAGGAAGGGAGAGAGATCTTTGATGATCCTGTTCTTTGACCCCCACCTGTCCCTCAGGGATATATGGGTCTCTCCATCTGTCTAATGAAGAAACTTCAGATGGGACCAGACACCTACGACCCAATTGCTGGAGGAGGTTAAGGGAGAAAGCTAGAATAGCAGCTGTCACAATTGGCAATGCTTTAAACTCACCCAGGTCACCTAGGGAAAACCCAAGAACAACGGAGGTTCCTGTTTAAATGCAAGAAGCCTGGACACTAGGGACATGGCTGCCCCAAGTCACTGCCTGGGCCCCACTCCTGCTGTCAGGCCACTGATCAGCCTCACTCCCGGCACTGAGGGGTGACTGTCCCAGTCCTAGAGAGGGACTGGGCCAAAACCCTCATTTCCTGCTCTGAAGAGCCCCAAGGGAATCTCCAGTGCCCCTGGCCCTGTACATCGCCATATCCTGTTATTAACTCTGGGTAACGCTGGATGTCATGGTTGAGCCAATTCAGTTACTTCATTCTGCTTTGACTTCCCTGGAAAACTCTCCTCTGGATCTATAGCTATCATCAGAGATCCTTTACTCTTGCTCTGATGTGTCACTTTGAAGGGCAAATGCTTAACCATGAATTACTAACTGTCCCACAGTGTTCTACTTCCTTGCTAGAAAGAGATTTACTAGAAAACTTAGGGGCAATTCTCAAATTGCAGCTAAGACCAAAATGAATTTTATGGGCAACAAAGACAAGACAGGGGTCATCACAATCACTGACTTGAAATTATACTATAAATCTACTGTGACAAAAATAGTGTGGTGGCCGGGCGTGGTGGCGCACGCCTTTAATCCCAGCACTCGGGAGGCTGAGGTAGGCGGAGCGTTGTGAGTTCGAGGCCGGCTTGGGCTACAACACGAGCACAAGGCCGGCCTGAGCTACATAGTGCGACCCTGCCTCAAAAACATCCAGGGCCGGGAGTTTGGCTCAGTGCCTTAAGCGCCTGCCCTGGCAGGCGCGAGGTTGTGAGTTCAATCCCCGGTGCTGCAAAAAAAAGAAAAAAAAAAAAAATAGTGTGGTACTGGAAAAAAAAAAACACACCCGAAGATCAATGGAATAGATGAGAAGATGTGGAAACAACTGCAGACACACTAAGGTACCTTGTCTTTGACACAGGTGCCAAACACATTCACTGGAAGAAAGATAGCCTCTTTAATAAATGGTGCAGGGAAAACTGGCTCTACACATGCCAAAGATTAAAACTGGACCCATAGCTTTCACCATGTACCAAGCTAAAATCAGAGTGGATTAAAGATCTCAATACTAAAACAGAAACATTAAATCTGCTGGAAGATAGAGTAGGTAAAACTCTTGAAGACATTGGTGTAGACAAAGACTTAATGAATAAAAGCCAGATTACATAGGAACTATCGCAAAGAACAACTCAGATCTCATCCTATTGAAAAGCTTTTGCACAGCAAGAGAAACCACCAACAGAGTGAAGAGACAACCCACAGTGTGGGAGAAAATGTTTGCCAGCTGTCCCTCAGATGAAGGATTACTATCAAGAACATATAAAGAACTTTAAAAAATCAGTCTTCCAAGATTTAAAGACCCAATCCAAAAATGGGCATCTGAGATGAACACACACTTCTCAGATGAAGTACAAACAGCAAATAAATACGTGAAAAAATGTTCAACAGCACTGGTCATTCGAGAGATACAAATGAAAACAGCACTGAGATTTTACCTCACTCAGGAAAGAATGGCTAGTTTTAAGAAGTCAACCAATAACGAATGCTGGAGGGGCTGTGGGAAAAAAGGAACCCTTCTCCACTGTTGGTGAGAATGCAGACTGGTGCAACTACTGTGGAAATCAGTGTGGAAATTCCTCAAAAAACTAGGATTGGAGGTCCCATTTCACCCAGCTATTCCCCTTCTGAGTACCTTCCCAAAACAATTAAAAACATCATACCACAGTGATATATGTGCACCCATGTTTATAGCAGCACAGTTTACAAAATAGCCAGATCTTGGAAACAACCTAAATGTCCATCGACTGAGGAATGAATAAAAAAGATGTGGTATTTTTATACAGTGGAGTACTGTTCAGCCATAAAGAATGATAAACTGGACACTTTTATAGGTAAATGGATGCACCTTGAGAACATACTCATTAGTGAAATAAGACACACATGTAAACATCATATTGTTTCATTAGTGTGACAAAATGAAAGAAAAAAACGTGTATATGTATGCATATGTACATAAAAAATATAGTTAAGAGAGTGATATTACTGATTTCTCTGAGGTCACTGAAGAGAAAAATTTGTGCTGGTATTGTTCAGACAACTGAAGGCAGATGTATGGTGCTCTGTGTGGATGATTTGGGGATGACAATGCACAATGTATGTACCATTGTTACTCTCTGATTGATGTACTTTAAAATTTGTCGCAAGTTTTTTTTCTTCTTTTCTTCTTTTTTTTTAATCTAGGAATAAAATGGATTTTTAAAAAAAAGAAGCTATTAAACTGAAAAAAAAAAATCCAGGAAAAAAAAATTAATTTTACCTGTTGGAACTATGCCACTTCTCCCTGATCTAATGAGCCAACAGCTGGGTCCTGCTGCATGGCATAATATAGTGGTACTTCAGTGTAGGAACTTAATTTGTTTTAAGATTTTGGGAAAGATAGATGTGTTTGTGTGGGCAAGATGGTTGTGGTTATGTTTGGCATCCAATGCAGAGACTGCAAATAGAAGCAAAATTCTGCTGAACACTTTTGTTTATGAACCAAATTGTTCGCAAACAGAAGCAGTTGTGAACCAAGGTATTACTGCACCTGATTTTAAAAATTCCTTCTTTCTCTATAGATCAGAAAAGAAAGGAATTGCTTGAATGGCTTGACCAAAAGGCTAAGACAAGAACCCTGCCCAGTGGCATACATTTCAAAAAGTTAGATGGAGTGCCTAGTGGATTGCTACCCTGCCTGAGAAAAGTAGCGGCTATAGCTATGCTAATGGAGAAAGCTGTGAAACTAACTTTAGGTCAGAAACTAAAAGTCCAGACTCCCCCATCAGATCAGAGCAATTCTTGAGACTAAAGGTTACTTGTGGTTAACAAAAGAATGCTTTGCCAACTATCACGTCATGCTTTTAGATAACCCTGAGGTTATTATAAAAACTTTCACTACTCTTAAATGTGCCTCTTTGATGCTACAGGCCCAGAAGTCAGTCACTCTTGTGAACAACTGATCTCCCAGACCTGAGTAAGCAGGCAGGACATCAGAGATCTGCCCCTCCAAGATGAAAGTAGCTTTGTCCAAGAAGGACATTGAAAGGCAGATTGGGCAGTTGTCAACTCAGGACAGGTCACTGAAGCTAAACCTTTTCCCTCAGGGACCTCTGCCCAATGAGTGGGGCTAATAGATTTTGTTTAGCAATTGATATTAGGAAAAGACAAGAAGCTATATATTTACACAGACTCCAAATACACCTTTCTGGTGCTATATGCCCAAATAGCAATCTGGAAAGGAGCTCGCTGACTAGTAGGCAATCATCTATAAGACACAAGCAGAAAATTCTACAACTCTTAGAGGTAGTCTGTCTTCCCAAGCAGGTTGAAGTCATGCATTGCAAAGGATTCCAAAGAGACATGTCTAAAGTCTCCTTGGAAAATTCAAAGGCTGATAAGAACTCGAGGTGGTCTTCATAGGATGGCCTAGACCTGACGTCGGCCTGAGGCCTGGGGGATTCGAAAGGACAGCCACACTGAGTTGTTCAGCCACTGTGTTCTCTTGCATGGTGGCCACCCTCACACTGTAGGCTGTGCTTCTTCCCTACTTTTACTTGGTTCAAACTCAACTATGCAGAGCCTGTTTCTTTTCCTATCTTTAATAAAACTTAGCTACCATTTGCACTTGTCTTGATCAATTCTTTGCTCAGGACAGAAAGAACCTAGAAACGCTAACACTCCAAACCTGGTGACACTCCCAAATCCACAAGGTAATTAACAATAGAGAAGGATTAAGACTCAGATGGTCTAAGTCCGGCACCAGAGTCACTACAATACTAAAAGTACCTGACTTATGAACGTATTCCATTCAGTCAGATTCATTTCTAAATTCGACAAAGTGAGTCTTATACACCTTTGGCACAAATATGCAATGTAAAGGATTTTAAAAAGCAAACATACACACAAAGAATAAGCAACATCTCCCATCTTTTCACCTCAGTCCAATCTCCCGATTTTGTTCCAATGGTTACGGCTTTGCGCTTCCCTAGTCCTCCCGCGTCGTCTCGCTTCCGGACCCCCGAGTGAGCCCCACGCTACCGCACACCCCGGTCGGCCCAGCATGCAGCGAGCTCACAGCGCCTGGCAGACGCGGGAGCAGCTTCCCCGTTTGCTCCCATCCACGAATGTTCGAATGTTCGTAATGCGAGGCCCGTTCCTGTCTGTGACAATTCACAGCCTGAATGATCCTAAAATAAGGACTTACTATAATACTGAAGAAAGAAAAGAAAAAATTCTACTAGACAGCTAGACCGCTTCTGGAGCTATTGTAACTAAGGCAGCACGGGTTTTGCCCAGGAATGGAATACTGGCCAATGGAATACATCAGAATCCCGACAGGTCTCTGTTGAAAGTTCTCTGAAAGTTCGCAACTCGAATGTTCATAAGTCGAGGATTTACTGCACAGTCCTCTGATTTCTAAGCCCTACGATGCTGGGTCCGCAGCAGACATTCAAATACGTGCTGGAGGAATGAAGGGTGCTAGAGTTTGTGGGATCAGAAAAACGCAGCAGGAGATGAATTTTGTCCCAAAGGATGTAGGGATTTGGACAGGACACAGAGATAGTGATGGAATTCATTGGCCCAGGGCTCTGAATGGAACTTGGGTGCGAAACTGCTTTCCCAACCCAGAACTGAGTTCCTGACTCTGTCACATGATGCCGCTCCCACCAGAGCAGACCTGGGAGCCGGGACACGGGCCACCACCAGTCAGCCCCCGCCGCCCGCCCAGCGCCGTCCTCCTGCCGCTAACGCAGCCACGCCAGCCGGCGCTCTCACACACACTGTGGGTTGCTGGTGTGCATCACTCTCTGCGTTCCAGAATGCAAAGTACTACAGGCCAGGAGCTGCCGGGCTCCCTCTGGATTCCCCACACTGGGAACACACTGATGAGGCCTCAGGAGACAAGGCCAAGGTAGCAGCTTTCAGGAAAAAAGTTACAGGTTACTCAAGTTTCTGCAGAGAAAACAAAGACCACTTTAAAGCCTCACTTTTCTCCAAAGGGATGTTATTTTTAACTAAGTCCAGCTATATACTGTGTTCTGACAACTTGTGACAGAGTAGAAATACCAGCAAGGGGATCTCGGGAGACTTCAGTTTGCACAACTTACACCTCATGTGATTTTAGATGGTAACTTTTTACTTCGCAGTATGCATTTAAAAAAAAATACTGTATAAACAAACTTGATTTAAAATCATTGCAAGCTGGGCATGGTGGCACAGTCCTGTAATCCCGGCACTCGAGAGGCTGAGGCAGAGGGGGACCTCAAGTCTCAGCCCACACTGGGCAAGTCAGTTATCTGGGTAGACCCTGTTGCAAAGGTCCTAGGTTCAATCCCTAGTACAGTAATAATAGTTCTTACCCATACATGAAGCCAAACGATAGCCAAGGTTGGTAAATTCTACAAATTCTACGTGAGGAACTGCACTGCAGCAATTTTTTTAAAAGTTGCAATTTTTTGCCCTTTACACCCATTAAGCAGTTCTCTTAAAATGCAGAGAGATACAGAGAAGGCAAATAAATCCTGAGGGCTGAGGAGAACACCAAAAATTAATGGGAACCAGGCAGGAAAAAAGGGAGGCCCCTAAAGAAGGAGGAGATGAAAAGAAAGCAGAAAATCTTTCTAGTGGGAGGAAAGGACTCGAAGCAGTGAGGTAGGAGAATGAGGATCTGATCTGAGTCAGTCAGGACACAGGACAGAGCTCTGAAAAGGTACAGATGGCCTGTCATTCCAGTACTCGGGGGAGACTGACGCAGGAGGGTCCCTGTGAGATCATTCCAGGCTACGAAGTTACTTCAAGGCCAGCCTCAACTACAAAGCAGACACTGCCTCAAGAAAAAAAAAAAATGTGCAAACGTTGCTGGGTGTGGTGGTGCAAGCTGAGGCAGGAGGGTGGAAGGTTCGAGCCCAGCTCAGGAAATTTAGCAAAACTCTATCTCAAAATAAAATAAAATAGAATTAGAACCAAAGCTCAGTGGTAACCCAAGGACCAAAAGCAGGCTACCAGAAGATGCCTGGGAAGGCACTGCTGCCGTTCAGGTTGCTAACCTAGTGCTGGGAACACAAAGCAGCCTCAAAGAAAAGAAAGCAGAGAGGAGAAAGGATGCCACACAGGCAGGCGGTCCAGGGGCGGCAGCTGAGAGCGGAGGATGCGGCAGAGCAGCGGCGGCCCGCAGGAGTTTCTCTTCAGCAAAGGCCAGGAGTGGAGAAGGTGCAGGGATCTGACAGCAGAGGGAAGGGCACAGGACCTAGAGCAGGCGCCAAACCGGAAGCGACCAGGACGGGCCGGGCGAGTGTCTCCACCGGGCTCGGGCCGCTCTGCGCCTGCAGACGTGGGCCATGAGTCTGGGTGGCGACCATGAACCTTTCAGAGGCGCCAGTGCCACAGGTTCGCCACCACTGACCTGGGGGGTAGCTGGGAAGCCCTGCCTGGCGCTCCAGGTAATACAGGCTCAGCCGGGGCACGGCATGCAGGAAGCACAGCAGACCATCACATTGTCTGACATGGTTTTAAAAATACACTGCACAAGCTCCTGCCCAAACCCACTGAATTAATTAATAAGTACATTTCACGACCATAGCATGAAATGCAGCAAGTCTGAATCCATTCCGGGAGGCGAGTCCCAGCGAGGCAGTTAAGTAAACATCAGTTTTCCTATGATCGCCGCAGCCCCACCAACCCGACTGCACTGAGAGGAGCCGAGCTGGCAGGGGATAGGGGGGCAGCCCCTGAAGTCCCTCGTGCCGCTTCCTGTCACCCGGGGGACCCGCAGCAGAAGGGACACAGCCAAAGGGTGAGCGCGCAGTAAGAGCCTCTGGGTGCTCAGCGTCCCAGGTGCACACAGCCGTTCATTAATAAAAACCTTGACGACTCTGTCAACTGCTCCCAAAAGGAAATCCTGGAAGAACGGCTGGGTTCCTGTCCTTCCAATGACCTTTCAGTTTCACAGCGGGTTCAGTGTAAAGGGCTTCTAGGGAACATTAATGATGTTCAGGTAAACCAACATTTTACTAAAAAGCTTTGTGAGAATTACTTGTTCAGCACATTAAAAAACTGCATTCCAATAAGCCAGATACAGAGGCAAAGGACTAGAATCCCAGGTACGCAGGAGGCTGAGGCAGGCAGATTGTAAATTCAAAGCCAGCCTGGACAATTTAGGGAGACCTTGTCTTAAAATTAAAAAAAAAAAAAAAATGGTTAGGGCGCGGCTCCGCGGTAGAGCACTTGCCTAGCGTGAGCGAGAACTTGGATTCCACTGGTGACACTGAAGAAAGAGAGAGGAAAAAAGGGAGAAGCAGGGAGAGCGGAGCAGGAGAAAGAAAAGGTGGAGGGGAAGGAAGGCTGTAAAGAATAATGTAAATTCCTTAACCATAAAGCACCCAAAGGCTGAACTACAACAGACAAGTGTTTAAGGTATTGCTGGGCTCAGAAACACAAGTAAAGGAAGTGCTGAAGGGCAGGTACTGTGACTGTAAGCCCGGGAAGCTCAGGAATCGCACTGGGCAGTGTCACTGCCGGGTGCCTGGGGCCCATCTTCTAGAACAGGGCGACCTGGGGAAATTTCCCACCAAAGCTAGCTGATGAGAAGAGCTGCAGCTTCAGGCACGCCCACTAATGTTCTCTCCCTACCCCCAACCAGCCCCAGTACAAATCTACCCGGAAGTTAGGGAAATGTCTGGCATTACAATAAATTAAAGCAGTGCTGGGTTTACAATAGGAACAGCCGGATGTGGTGATGAAGGGCTGTAACACCAGCACCTGGGAGGCTGAGGCAGGAGGGCTGCTGCAAATTTCAGGTCAGCTTGAGCTCCATAGGGAGACCCTGTCTCTAAACAAATAAAATCCCAAAATAAAATTGGAGCAAACAAGTCTGCACCCTCATAAAATGAATGCCAGTGAAGTAGAGAAGCCACCTGCAAGCCCCACCCGGAGGGTTTGGACCTTTGGAAGGAAACTGAGGGCAGGGCCTCAAAACAGCTGGGTCAAATAAGCACAAATAAGATAGCAGAAATAAATACAAGTCTCTCCATAATTATAAACACATGAACTTTTAAGTTCTACTTCTTGTCTATTCCTCTGTGTGAATGAACGTTTCATAATGAAAAGATAATGGGGGGGGTTGGGGAATCAAAGTACCACTGAGTTACACCCCCAGCCCTTTTTCATTTTAATTCGGAGATAGTGTCTTGCTAAATTACCCAGTCTGGTCCCAAACTGCAATCTTTCTGGCTCAGCCTCCTAAGTAGCTGGGATTACAATGCGCCATTGTGGTAGGCTAAAAAGTTTTTTTAAAGAATAATCAAATGAGCCAGGCATGGTGGTGCACGCCTTTAATCCCAGCACTCAGGAGGTTGAGGTAGGAGGAGTGTTGTGAGTTCTAGGCCAGCTTGGGCTACAACGTGAGCGCAAGGCTGGCCTGAGCTACACAGTGCGACCCTAACTCAAAAAGAACCAGGGCCAGGAGTTTGGCTCAGTGACTTAAGCGCCTGTCTGACAGGCGCGAGGTTGTGAGTTCAATCCCCAGTACCGCAAAAAAAAAAGAAAGAAAGAAAGAAAGAAAAAGAATAATCAAATGACTTTGGATCTCTAAACTTTAACTTGGGGGCTGCAACAGTCAAAACATCGCCTTTAAAAGCCTAAAGATGACCTGGTGTCTATTCTATTAACCTCTTTACTCTCACCTTCTTACCATTTGCGTAGTAACAGACACCTCATTCCCCAAAGAGGCTGCTTTAGGCTGTATAAGACAATCACCTCCGAAGTCAGACACACTCAGCTTTGAATCTTGCCTCCATCAACACTTCACGAGTCCAATCATGTAAGTACAACTCTGTCCTCAATTTCTTCAGTTGTAAATTGAGCAGAATATTATCTACCAAATAAGACTGTTGCAAAGAAAATTTATACATATGTACTTGTGTATACCACAACATGGTCCTTCACATAGGAAACATATTTGACAGCACTTGAGAGGCTGAGGTAGAAGGATCTTGAGTTTGAGGTCAGTCTGGGCTACTCAGCAAATTCAAGGTCAGCCTAGACTATGTACTAGTGAGTTCCAAGGCCAGGGTGGACTACACAGCAGGACCCTGTCTAGAAAACAAACAAAAATACATTCGACAATTAGCAGCTATTAGCCAGGCGTGGTGGTGCATGCCTTTAATCCCAGCACTCAGGAGGCTGAGCCAGGAGGATCCTTGTGAGCTCGAGACCAGCCTGGGCTACAAAGTGAGTTCAAGGCCAGCCTCAACTGCATAGTAAGACCCTGTCTGAAAAAATGGGGCCAGGGATTTAGCTCAGTGGCTTAAGAGCCTGCCTGGCAGGCACAAGGTTGTGAGTTTGATCCCCAGTACCAAGAAAAAAAAAAAGCAGCTATTATAAACATCAAAGCAGAAGACCATTCATTAACTCAACAAGTACGATTTTTCAAAAAAGCATTGTAGACTGTCTCCTGTCCTAGTAGTATCAGACTTTTTGGGACACAGATAAGCAAGTGACTCCTTGATATGATCCACTGAGCAGCTTGTTTTGTGCCAGTCATCCACCTGCAGAACTATATCTATTGCCCCTAGCAATCATAGAAAATAGTGTCACTTCCACTGTCCAGAGGAAAAAACTGAGAAGTTAAGAAACTTTCCAATTCACATCTGGGGATGGAAGAGGACCTGGAACTTGGGTGTTTCTACCCCCTGAAGCTGTAGCCTTCCCTTCACTGTGCCACTCGGGGGAAAGGGTCACACTCAGGCACACACAGGGGACACAGCGGGCAGGCTCCTCCCCGCGAACACTGAGCGACAACTCCAGTGTCTTTCATTCTGATACAGGGTCTCACTCACTGATGTCCTGGCTGTGCTGGCTCAAGCTGAGGCCTGACTCAGCCTCCCAAAGCACTGGGATTATGGGAAGCCGCCACCAAACCCAGTTTACTCTCATATTATTTTGAGCCAAAAAATGAGAGAACTCTAAAAATAATGGATTTCATAAGCAGAGAATACAGCACTGCACTGCTAGAGCCAATTCTCTGCCAAGTTCTTGATCCCTCAGTTCTTGTTCCTTTTGTTTTGCAGTGCAGGCAGTCTCACCCAAAGCCAAGCTGGTGCCAGGCAAGCGTTCTACCAAGCTAGATCTCCAGTCCTTATTCTTTAAGAGGGAAAATAACATCTTGATTGAGTAATGTCCACAACTAATGCATCTAAATTTTGTAGTTTTTATGTATTAGTAGTTCCCTGGGTGTCATGAAGTGAACTGGCATTTCTCAAGAATTTATATCTGGTTTACTTTTTGATGGGAGGTGCTTATTTAATGATAAATAATGCCACAAAACAAGGAGGATTTGATTCAAATAAGGAAGCACTTTCTATAGTGGTTTTCCTCCCCATATTTAACAGGGTGTGGTTGCCCAGTGGTTTGGAAAACTACAAGCACATCCTAATTAAAAAAAATAAAAATAAAAATAAAAGTTTAATAAAAAAATACTAGATTCTTCTGCAGATGTTACAGATTATACTATAGGAGGGGGACACTTCTACCTATTCAAATACAGTAATCATCTTTCAAGGCTGAAAATAATATCAGTAACAACTTTTGAGTTTCAAGGAGAAAAAAATACTGGGACAATGTAACAAACTTAGAAAATTTACTGCTAGATTCTCTAGTTCTTTTTTTTTTTTAATGCTCTGATTCTCCTTGAAATTAAAAAAGAGAGGGGTAGGGGTGTAGCTCTGTGGAAAAACAGTTCTCCAGCCTACGCCAAACCCTGGGTTCCATCTCTACCTGGCGCTGCAAAAGTAAACGCGGGGGGAGGGGGCGGGTTGAATCCTTCGTAACTACAGCTGCCTTATACTCCTAATTTATACACCGCAACATTTGCTTTTGCTCCTAAGAGGGCATTTATTTGTATGTTGTTCACCGAGTCAGAGTTTGAAATTAAGCTAAGTGATCTTAGTAAAAAGAATCTGAACCTGCTAGCGGCTAGTTGAAAACAGCTGATTAGCAAGTTGGGTCCTTTACACTGAAAAATAATAAACATCATCAAAACAAAACAAAGCATTTTCACTTGATAAAGAAACCATTCTTCCATTCATTTAAGAATGAATCAAACCTAAAAGTGCGGGAGGTTTCATAAAGTATTTCAACAGCGTCCCAATTCTGCGGAAAACAAACCGAGACCGAAATCACTGTGGCTGAGTTAACTGTTGACCTATTTTCTCACACGGCCGCCTCTGCCCTAGACTACGGTGCTTGGGTGTTAGTAATTCATCGCGCATTCGTGGTCCTATAGTTCACGACAAGGACGAGGAGGGGACACTTAAAAACTCCAACATTTATCCTATTTAAATCCCCAAAAGAGCTTCGCTTAACCGTGGTAAGACGTGAGAAGTTAATAGAAGCGCTCGCATTTCTGCCGCTCCAGGAAGGGTTTTGTCCCGGGGGCCGATCCACAACCAGAGTTCTATGGCGACCACGCACGGGGTGAGAGTTTTAAAGAACAGGAAGGAAGGGAAGAAGGAAAAAAGGATAGAAATCCACGCTGCCCCCTAGTTCTAAGCTACGCCTCCGCCCTGCAGAGAGGAGGTCAGGGCCCGCGGGCCGATCCGATCGCCGCAGACCGAGTCGGGGGACGCCGGCGCCAGGCACCGCGGACCCGCCCGCCCCGCTCACCTGCGGGCTCTGCGCAGGCGCGGCCCCCGAGAGAGCGCGGCACAGCAAGCCCCACGCGCGTGGAGGGCGCGCTCCAGGGCCGCGGGACCCCCGGCGGCAGGTGGGCCAGGTTGGACTTGCGCCGGATCGCCACGCGCCGGAAGTCGCTGCTCATGGTGCCAGGCCGGTGGGCGGCTCCGCGGCCTCCAGAGCTGGGAGCCGAGCTTGACGAGACTCGGACTCTGGGCGACTTCTAGCTGCTGCACGGGTTTGGGTAGGTGTTCACCTGCGGCCTCCAGCGCCGCGCCGCGCCCCGCCCACATGAGCCCTCCCGAGCCAATCGCCATGGCCTGGCCCTGCCCCGCCCTCTCATACCAATCGCCGCGGCCCCGCCCCGCCCGGCCCCTCGCTCCCGAGCCAATCGCTGCGACCCCGCCCTGCTCCCCGAGCCAATCGACGTGGGTCGGCCCTGCCTCGCCCACACGAGCCAATCACCTCGGCTCCGCCCCGCCCCGCCCCGCGCTTCCCAGCCTAGCGCCGCAGCCCCGCCCCGCTCCGCGCTCCCGCGCCTCTGGCCGCGGCGCGAGCGCAGGTGGGGTGCGTCGGGAGCGCAGCAGGGCTGGCGGCGTCCGGGGCAGAGAGGGCATCCTGGGCTGGGCTGGGACCCCTGCTGGAGATGCCACGCCCCGGCCCAAGCCCCGCCCCCTCGCCGCACCTGCGCCACATACCTGGCGGGCGGAACGGCCAAGCGGCCACCTGCTGGCAGCGCTGGGTTCCAGGCAGAAAGAAAAGTCCAGATGCCCCCCCTCCTCCCCCTCCCCCCGCCCCGTCGTCTCTACCCGGAGCTCGCCAAGCACAGACTCCCGCACAGGGGCACACGCGCCTCTCCAGCAGCTGTGCTTAGCCTGCTCCCTTGTGCACGGTTCGGCGAAGGGACGCGGAGCGCGGGGCCCCACCCGCGTCTCTGCACTGTCTGTCCTCGCGGAAGGCCCTGAGCCCGGAGCTCGGCACCCACACCGAGGAGTGGGGAAGAGAAGCAAGGACCTCGGAAGCTCGCTGTCAACAATGCAGTCAGAGTCCTTCTGTAATTAGCAAGCCGCGTGTTTTGGGCTATATACGAAATTCTAGAAAATGTACTTTTAGCTGGACATAATGGACAGCGGGAGGATTATGCGAAGTTTAAGGCAAGCCTCAGCAACTTAGCAAGACCCTGTCTCACTAAAGGAAAATGCAATTTAAACTGCGTGACTAATCTGCATTTAAATTGTTCCTGTTCTCTAGTAGTGTCAGCTGCTTGGAAGACTGGAGCAGGATTGTTTGAGGCCAGGAATCAGAGGCCAGCGTGGGCAGCACAGGGAGACCCTGCTTCTAACGAAGGCTTGGTTCCCAAACCGTAGAGACAGGAGAGGAAAGGGCAGCGTAACAAGTTCGCCAGCTCAATCCGAGTTCCGCAATCATCACCCCTTATGTGACCTCAGTGCTACCTACTGTCCATATAGTATTAAATGTCATTTAAATAGTTTCAAATACAAATTAATATAGAAAGGTCTCTCCCTTGCTACCCTTTGGGTACCATCATTAAAACCCGTGGCACCTGATCTAATTACTACCCAAAGGCTCCAACTCAGTTTACCATCATGAATTTGGGAGTTAAATTCCCAACACAGACTTTGAGGGAACATATTCAAATCAATGCATATATACAGATAGTTTCTGCCCACCCCCACCCTAGTTTGTGGTTGGTTTGTTTTTGAGACAGAGTCTTGCTACATAACCCAGGCTGAACTCCAATTTGCAATCTTCTTGCCTCAGTCTCCCGAGGACTGGGCTCACAGCTGTGCATCACCACATCTGGCTAGATATATATCTTTTAAGTCAAATTAAAATGTTGTAAGCTAACATTCAATTTAACAATATAATGAGTCTAGGACCAATCTTGGCCTTGATACACATGAAACTAAAACGTGATTTAGAGAGCATGAGAAGAGAGAAATGAGGCTTGAATGGGAGACATTTATTCAGGACCTTGTAAGTCATGGGAAAGAGTTGGGACTATAAAGGAATACTCTAGAAGAAAATTATGAATAAGAATGCTGATTTCCCTACTGGTCAAGCATCACTCCTAAAGTTGAAGAGTGATCAAAATTTGACAGCAGATTCACTCTTATTTTAATCATTCACTCTTATTTTAATCATGTTTAAGCCCCAACACCACAAAAAGACAAGACTTCACTCAGTTTAATAGGTTATGTCATTTCCTTAGTACAATGAATTGTACATTTATTTGTTATTCTCCTTGATGCTGACAGTAAGTAGGGATTTATACAACATCATGAAAGCAGTAAAGGTCACTAGCTGGTCTGAGTAGCATTGGGGTTGAGCTATATAGAAGGTGACTTCATGTGGACCTAGCTGAAGATGATCTGTTTACACAAAAGGTACTTGGGATCGTGTGGCAGCGATGTAGCACAGCATGAAAGGCCCTGGGTTCAATCCCCAGCACCAAAAACAAACCAAACAAAAAATGGGAAGTGGTCAGTCAATATCTTTTAACATCATTTGAAAAAATTCCTTTATAAAGCACAGAGTCCCTGGAGATTAGGAGGACAGCTCCTTTCCTTCACCTGGGTGGTTAGGAGAAGCTTCCAAGAGGGAGGCCTGAAAGAGAAGTGTGGTTTGGGGACAAAGAGTTACCCAGTGGAAGGGACACAGGACACGGGTGTGTGTGTGTGTGTGTGTGTGTGTGTGTGTGTGTGTTTAGAGAGCATGGAATGAGAGAAATCAGGCTAGAAAGTTGGAAATCATTCAGGACCTTGTAAGTCCTGGTAAAGAATTCTGAGAACAAAGGAATGATTTTCAAGAGTTTTTCATAAGGGATGAGGATTTGCATTGTAGCAATTATTTTAAATGTCCACATCTATTTTTAAGGTCATTACAAAAACACTGATCAGGTTGGAAACGTAGCTCAGTGGTAGAGTGATTGCCTAGCATGAGGGAAGCCCTGGGTCCCATCTCCAGTACCACACACAAAACCACACTATGACAAAGCACACCAGGTCATTGGGATCCAAGTCAGCGAGGTCCAGTAAGTCAAAGCCTTTCCCCTTCCTCTCCTGATGGAGACAGTCAGGTGATCGATCAGTCCTGGTCTCTTCGGCCAGTTAATGGTTCTGCCCAGTGGGTTCAGAGAGAAATTCTGCTTCTTACTATCTGGGGAGGACTTTCCTATTTAATAAGAGAAAGACTGCTTACAAGGAACCTGTGCATACCCCCCAACCTCACTGCTCCGGCTTTTGGACATAGTTTTGCAGAGGTTCAGACCAGGCGGGGGTCCTGACGTGCTCTTACTGCCTTGTGGCCCACTGGGAGGTCACAGCCACAGCAGGAAGAGGGAGGGCCCCCGGGGAGTTCCACAGGCTGCCAGACCAACCTGGTGAATCCTTATCGACAAGGATAGCCTTAATCTGTCCTTATAATGAAGTTAGTTAGGTTTGTGACTTGTACAGATACAGGGTAAACTGTTCATTCTAATTTTAAGCAAAGGACTTGACATCATGAAATCAGAAAGCCTTCTATTTAATGTTTTATTATTACTATCTAGCAAGGTTTCTTTCAGCGTGGATGCATATATTCCTTTGTTGTTTTTCTGTTTTCAGATGGGGTTCTCATCATGTTGCCCAGAATAGTCTTGAACACATGATGTCTTGGTTACTTTTCTTTCATTACTGGAAGAAAATACACAACACCCAAAATGAAGGAAGGAAAGGTTTATTAAGCTTACCATTTTTGGAGGTTTCAGTCCATACTCAATTGGCTCCAAGGCAGGGTGGCATGGCTAAGGAACAGCCATTCATGGCAACCATGACAAGAACAAACAGGGTTAAAAAAAAGGGCCAAAGGGGAAAAGGAGAAAATCACACCTCCTTCCCTCCCTTATATTCTATGCCAGTTTACCCACCCCTGGGTGGATGTCACACTCACACCACCAATCATAGTGCTAGACAATGAACCAATCACAAACGCTAGATTCACTGGCCTCGAGGACCACATTTAAACAAACCACAGCATGTGGTCTTCCCTCCTCAGTGTCCAGAGTGACTGGGGTTCCAGGTATGTGCCACTGTGCCTGGTTTCTGCTGTTGCTCCTCTGTGAGATCGTCTCCATAAGGGGCGAGCAAATTATGCTAAACCCAGTTCACTGCCTGCTGCTCAGGTCCAGCTTGAGAAGTAAACTCGGTGTGAAGCTCCGGGGTAGAGGAATTGCCTAGCCAGTGCCAGACCCTGGGTTTAATCTCCAGGACTCAGCCCCATCAAAAAGAATAGTACCTAATTTTTAAACCATTGGGAAAAAATTGTTTTCTTTGTTGTTTTCAGGTGCTGGGTATTGAACCCAGTGCCTCGCTTATAATAACCATATGCTACCACTGAACTCCACTGCTAACCTCTAGAAGTCAAAAGTATGTGTGTATGTTGCCGGGTGTGGTGGCACACCCCTATAATATCACCACTCAGGAAGCTGAAGCAGGAGGATCACTGCAAATTTGAGGTCAACCTGGGCTACACAGTGAGACCCTGTCTCAAAAAAAAGAAAGAAAGAAAGAAAGATTTTCACATGCACCTTCCCATTTATTCAATGCAGCTTCTTTTTTTTTTTTTTTTTTTTTTTTTGTGACACCAGGGTTTGAACTCACAACCTCGTGCCTGCTGGATAGGTGCTTAAGCTACTGAGCCAAACTCCCAACCCTAGTTTTTTGAGGCAGGGTCACAGTGTGTAGCCCAAGCCGGCCTCGAACTCACAACGCTCCTCCTACCTCGGCCTCCCGAGTGCTGGGATTAAAGGTGTGCGCCACCACGCCCGACTTCAACACAGTTTCTTGAGAGGAATACATGGCATACATTTGGGAAGAAATGAACAACATCTGGTCAAAGCCATCAGTAAGCCTGCTGTGAGCTGGTGGAGCACAGACCTAAGGACCTGGCAGGGGACTCAGCAGCCACCTACAGTTGTGAAGATTCCAACGCAAACTGGCCTGGAACTTATTTATTCCTCATTCCTTTAGAATCACCAGGAGAGAGGGTCTCTTCTTCCATCTTACACGAATGCTAAGTTCCCGGGGTGCTGTGAATCACTTCAACACCAACCACAGTCATGCACATTTCAAATTTCAAGATGATTTCACATTTACAAATTCCAAAACAATATTTTATAGATGTGAAGTTAGTACAAGTATGAATCTGTAAATGAAAATTTTACTGAGTCATGTCACCAAGCCAGGCAGAGGCTAGATGGCCAGCGAGTCTGAAAATGCCCCAGCAAAGAAATGATGCTGATCTTGGCTCTAGATGCAAACAGAAGCTTTCAGAAGATTCATTGGTTCTCAAAAATGACTGAAGTATTGTAAACAATGCAGTACACGTTCTGCTCTATGGCGCGTTGCAGGTATCATGACCATATCCACAGGAGGGACACTCTGAGGCCAGGGACGGCAGGGCCAATCTGTCATTTGTAGATTAGCGTCTTCTCCAGCAGATGGGGTAGCTTCATCCACAGGCAATAGCAGCAGCACACAGAGTTCTGCTGGTGACAGCTCAGAACCGTGTGCAACACACCCTGAAGTTTCCTGTAAAGGAACAAACTATGAATCTGAAGTAGGTGATATGAATTCCACAGAGTTACTTTTTTCAAGATAGACACCGATATATAAAAAATATTTTAGTGAAAATACTGGCAGTCGGAAAATATGTATTTTAGAGCTGGATGTGCTGACAAATGCCTGTAATCCCTGCACTCAGGAGGCCAAACCAGGAGAATAACCATGCGGTCAAGGCCAGCTTGGCCTCCTCAGTAAGTTCAAGGTCAGCCTGAACTACGCAGTGAGATCCTGTCTCAAAAAGCAAAAAAGAAGAAAAAAAAAAAATATATATATATACAAAAAAACTTTCCATGCCAATAGTTTTCAATTCGTCATGAGAAAACATTTTCTATTTTGGAGTCTGTGATGTGCAAATATGTCACTTGCCACCACACATTGTAATTGGTACACCGTTACTTGGTTTTCCTTTCTAGGTTGTAAGCACCATAATGGCCAAGTCTGTCTAATTCATTTTCATATTCTCTGTAACATCTTGTACAGTGGTTTTCATTTAGTAAAGCTTTCAATAAAATCAACTGAACAAGATAGACTAATAGAAAAAAATATTCATGAACATAAATAGCAATTCCTCTTTAAGTTATGGATCTGAATAGAAATCTGGGTGACAGTTTTTGCATAAAGATTTTATTTCATTCTCTCTCTCTCTCCTCTTTTCTTTTGGTAGCCCTGGGGATTGGCCACACAGCCTTGTGCATGCTAGGCAAGTGTCTACCATGTTGCCCTACCCCCCCCCCCCCCCCCCTTGCACAAGCATTTTAAAGGCATCATTTTGTTGATTTTTTTTTTTTGGCCCTGTAGAAGACAATTTGAGTGACTCCCCTTGAATGTAGAACAATTACTGTGACTTTGATTATGTTGAGACTTATTTCCTTATACTGATACGTACAGAGCTGACTATGGTATTTCCCTTCTGTCTTCAATTGACTCTAAGCAATGCAAATAAGGCTAGCCGAGGTACTGGTGTATAATCTCCAAAGCCATCAGACAGTCTCCTGTGTCCTTGCATAGTGCTTTCTGTAAAATACATGCGCACAGAGGGATAATAGAGCCAATCAGCTCCAGGAATGTTGACTGGGTATGAGCCTCGAGATAAAGATGCTATGAGTCCCCAAGACACAAAAGTTTATATATCAAGAACTAAAACTAAAGCAACAGCCTCCAAAAACAATTCAATTGCTACCTTAATTGAACTATACAGTTTGATCCTTCTGCATGTCATTCTCCCTGAATTTTGCAAAGATGCTTTTCTCCCCACCTGGCTAGCCAGCTCATTACTCGCCACTCTCACTGTCACTCATCCTCGATCCACCCCCTTCTTCACAGGATAATAAATTCTGGGAGCAGCCCAGAATCAGGGCCTTTGTCTGTACATCTTCATGGGGATTGAATTTAGGACCCCTTGGCTGCCCTTAATTTTTAATACGTCTTGGCATCTTTACTCTCCCCATGGGTTGCATTGAAGGTGGTAGATTAAAACTAACTTACCAGGATTCCAATAATGTCTCAGTGGGATTAAAAATATAACTTTGAATTGTGAGGAAGACCAAAAAAGAGATTATGATACTTGGATTACCTTACTCAGTATTTGGGATTATAATATGTCCCAGGAATCAAACCTCCAACCCTGAGCTTGCTGGGCAGGTGCTTTGCCACTGAGTTATATCCCCAGCAAAGACTTTATTTTTATACTAGTAAAAGTTGGAAAGTAATTAATCTAATAATAAAAATTATTTCCTTCCTCTCTCCTTCCTTTTTTCCTCCCTCCTTCTCTCCCTTCCCCTTTTCTCACCTCTCCTTCCTCCCTTCCCTTTTCTCTTCTCCTTCCTGCCTTCTTCCTTTCTTTCTTCCTCTTTTCCTTCCTTCCTTCCTTCCTTTCTTCCTTCCTTTTTTTCCTGGCATTGAACCCAGGGCCTTCACACTGAGCTACATCCCTATCTCTTCTTATTTTTCTTATTTGGAGACAGGACCTAAATTACCCAGGCTTGGCTCAAATATGCAGTCTTTCTGCCTCAGCCTCCTAGGGAGTATTTTCTTTCTTTTCTTTTCTTTTTTTTACTTTTCTCTTCTTTCCTCTCCCCACCTTGTTCTTCTCTCCATTTAAACATTTTCTTCCTATTTCGCAATACCTATTATACATTTTGATCCTTATTTACAATTTCATTTTGGTATTTACACATGTGTCCAATTTATTTCACTGAGGAGACTTCAAGCTGCATCCATTTACTTAGAAATGTCTCAAGCTTATCCTTCTTTAAGACAAATTGTATAAAAAAAAAACACACATCTTCTTTATCCATCCACTAGTTGATGGGTATTTAGATTGTTTCCAAGATTTAGCAGTTACAAACTGTGCTGCTATAAACATGGATGTTCATATATTACTGTGGTATGATGCTTTTAATTCTTTTGTGTTTAATTCTTTTGTACTGAGAGGAATAGCTGGGTGAGAGCATTTTCTTTTTAAAAGATGTGTAATGCATCAGTCCTTCTTTTTTTTTTTTTTTTTGGAATTGGGACTTGAACACACAACCCCACACTTGCAGGCAGGTGCTTTGCCGCTGAGTTGTATTCCCAGTCCTGTCCTAAAAAATATTTCACCAGTGTGGGGAACTACACAGACTGCTTCAAAGCTCAGGGGTGTCTAAGGACACCTGAGGATGTGACCCTGCTTGTCTAGCGCAAGTACACAGTGAGATACAGTTATGTAACCATGAGTTAGCACAGGTAAACACACATGCACTGTTACGGCACTATGTAAGAATGTAAACATGAGGTAGCAACCTGTATAAGGATTATACAGTGAAGACATGGGTGGCTCTCATTCTTTTGCTCTGCTCTGCTCCACACTGCCTGGTGTTGTTGCTGATGTCTTGCACACAAGTGTTTCTTAAACTTGGGACCTCATCTGTGAAAATCTTCCTTAGGCCCTGTGAGCAGGCTGACAACCGACCTTACAAGTAATGTAGTTGAAAACTTCTAGTAACCTAGAAAAGGTATTCACCAGAACATGTGGAAGAAAAAAACCAGGATTTGGAATTGTATATCTAGTATGATTCATCAAAAAACAGCAAAATGTTAATGGCAATTTTTTTCACCAAGATACAATTATCATCATTCTCTGTTTCCATATCACCCAAATTTACAACAATAAACATAGATTGTTTTTATTACTAGGAAAAGAGAAACAAACATTTGAGAAACAAAGGGACAGACCTGGCAGCCTCTTATCTGTGACTGTCCATGGAAAATAATCTGAATTACTCCAGCTGAAATGAATGTCTGAACTGGGCATGGTAGGGACCCCCTGTAATCCCAGCTCTTGGGATGCTAAGGCAGGGGGATCGTTGTGAATTCAAGACCACCCTGGGCTACAAAGCGAGCTCAAGGCCAGCCTAAACTGCATAGTGAGATCCTTACTAAAAAAAAAAAAAAATGAGTGTCTGTACCTGGAATATAGTGAGTGTCCTCAGGCTTGCTGGCTTTGAGGGCTATGTCACTCCTGAAGGAAGATGGGCTCTGCCAGGCCAAGGGTCAGCTGCTAACAGGTGTGGGCAGTGGGGCCTGATGCTCCTGGAGGCCCCCTGGTGGGCTCATCCTGAGGCCAGCCAATACCACCCCATGGGTATTTAAGAACATCAGTTCTTGAGTGATTTGTCCAATACCTCCAGCCCAGGGTTTCCATCTGAAAATAGGCAGTCATAGGCTGTCTGTGCCTGTTTTCACTCATTCTCTCACCCAGTGTGAATTAATGATATTCCACTGGATTTACACATCCTAAATGACGTGGCTGCTTTAGAAGCATCAGTACCTTCAGGAGATTCTGCCAAGGAGAAAGCCATCACCTTGGCTCTGTCCCAGTGTCATGTGCTCTGAAGTTGGCACAGTTCTGCTAGACTGGTTGATCATAAAGGAATTTCTGAGATTCTAATGGTGCATGTCATGTGTGATTAATAAATGTTCATCTACTGACCTTCAGAGGAATTACTAGTATGGGGGGACATAAGAAGAATTGAGATGTGTTATGTGCACACACTAACCCTGATGTTACAATGAACGTAATCATTATGTATGGAGAACACTTTACTGTCCTGGTCATGGTTCAAAACTTTATATTTGTAATCCCATGGAAAAATTATTGGAACTTTCATGAGTTAATCCCAATCTGCCACTTTCAGTGCAACCTAAGGTGAGAATAAAGACATTAAAGTGTATTTATAATTATGAGGAGCCAAGGGGTCCTAAATCCAGCCAGGATAAAGTTCATCAGAACAAAGGCCTTGACCCAGTGCCTAACCCAGATTTTATTAATTCATGAAGATGGGAGTGGCTTGAGGATGAGTGACTGTGAGAATGGCAGGAAGTACATGAGGACTGTGAGCTGGGCAACGTAGGAGACTTGAGAGCACCTCTGCCATGTGCAGAGAGAAGGACATGCAGAAAGGCCAATCTGCACAACACAATTGAGGTAGCGTTTAATGTTTAGGGGGCTGGTGCTTCAGCTCTAACGTGCAAAGTTTTCTGCCCTGAGAAGTCATAGCTTCTGTCTTAGTTACTTTTCTCTCATTACTGAGACAAAACACCTGACACCCAAAAAGTTGATTTCATACAGTTCTTAGGGGTTTCAGCCCATACTCAGTTGGCTCCAAGGCAGCATGGCGTGGTGGGTCAGCCATTCGTGGCAGCCACAAACAGTACAGTGCAAACTGGCAAGAGAGAAAAGACATGCTTTCTTCCTGCCCTTACACTGTATGTCGGCTCGGATCCTGGGTGGGTGCAATGCTCACATCGCCAGCCCCAGTGCCAGACAACAAACCAATCATGAACGCCAGACTCAGCTGCGTCCCTGCCATGATTACATGAGACTTGGCAGGGCCATAGGAATATAAACCGTAACAGCCTCTCATCTCAAGGCTCGAACCCATTTGACAGCACTGGAGCTGTGGCTCTGTATCCTGCCTGGCTCAGCCATGTTTTATGAGTCATGGGACAGGGAAATAGCAACTGTAACCCAGCTTTAAAGATCATACATCAGCACCTCAGCTAGCTCTATTTGCATTACTTACAGCCATTTGAAGGGAGAAGGAAATGGCCTAGCCAGCTCTGTGCATATCAGTACATGGAGATAGGGCCAGGTTTAGCCAAAGTGGAGTCAACTGCTCTTTGTTCAAGGAGAGTCATCCAGGTGGTCCTCCACAATTATGCCTTGCAAATATGCACTAATAAGAATTTTTTAGAAATAAATAAATGGGGCCAGGGATTTAGCTCAGTGGCATAAGTGCCTGCCTGACAAGTGCAAGGTCACGAGTTCAATCCCTGGTCTGAAAATAAACAAATAAATGCAAGAGCCAGGCGTGGTGGCACACACCTGTAATCCCATCATTCAGGAGGCTGAGGCAGGAGAATCATTACAAGTTCGAAACCAGCCTGGGCTACAAAGTAAGTTCAAGGCCAGCCTGAACTGCATAGTGAGAACCTATCTCAAAAAATAGGGCTGGGGATTTAGCTCAGCAGTATAAGTGCCTGCCTGGCAGGTGTGAGGTTGTGAGTTTGATCCTTGGTACCATAAATAAATAAATAAATAAATGCATGCAAGGAAATCTGAAAAACAATTTTTTTTAGTAGTAACTGGATGGCTTATAAGAAAAAGTTGGTTTGGTCCTGTGCAACAGTAAAGAAAGAGCACAAGAGAAGAATTAATTGGTACCTACACAATGAGCCCACTGGACCTCATTTGTTTTTCAACACCAGAAGAAACATGAAGTTATTCCATTAGCCTCCTCTGATCTCATGTTCAAAGTTGTAATATCATACACAGAGTAAGAAAATATGCTTTAAATGCAAGGTATGTATCTTTTAAACAATAAGGATGCTATATGGGAATGTGCATAATATATGGAAATTTGGACTTTGAAATATTCCAACATTCAATGAAATTGTGTTTCTAAGGAACAGCTCAGAAAAACTTGTTTCCCACCCACCACTAGATGTGGAAATTGAGTAGCACTGTAGATAAGGTAGGCCCCACCGTGTGCCCACAGAGCCCAGCACCAGCACCCCAGAAAGGACAGACTTTTCTGGGTGTGGGCCATGTGGTTAGAATCTCACAGCATTTACTCTACTGCAGGCAGAACATTAAAAACTCTTCACAGGAAATGGTCAGCTTCACAGGTAGGCTTTTCATAGTTGGATCTTATTCTCACTTTTGTTTAATATTTGTGAAGTATGAATTTTCATATATTCAGCATATAATAGTTGGCATATTCATATTATATTCAGTATAACATTGTCTTTATTTTCTAATAAAATAAAAATCTAGAATTATGACAGCTGTTGAGGTCAATGTGATAAATGTTGACTTTTAGCTATATAATTAATAGCTGATAATTCCACTACAATAGTAGAGCTTAAAGTCTGAATCTGTACAAATCTAAGAAAAAGTAACACTTGACAGCAAGTGCAAAGTTTAGCAATGTAATAATATTTTTCTTTATATAAGGAAATCTGTGAAAAAGTATTTCAAAATATGCCCTAAATTTTATAGAAAAATTAGATTAAAAGATTGCCAAGGAAGAAAGGGTTAGAAGTAAGAACTAGAAGAAGGGATAGCTTAGTCTCTTTACCACACAGTGAAAACAACAGTGGGTGTTAGTATGGATTAATAGGATCAATTAGACAGACTTTAGAATAAATAGTCAATAAGCCTATAGAGTAAAATTATTTGACAAAAATATTTATAAGATGTGGTATACACCTGAAATTCCAGCACTTGAGAGGCTGAGGCAGGAGGATTGCCTGGGCTACATAGTGAATTCAAGGCCAGCCTGAACTACCTAGTGAGACTCTGTCTCAAAAAACAAAAACAAAGAAACAATCAAAAAAGAAACAGTGCATAAGAAACACATAAGTGGACAAGTCCTAAGTGTTTAAAAGGCATAATATCTATTTGCAAAATAAATAATGGGATTTCGAAGCAACAGTCATGAAATAACTATTTCATGCATATTTTGTAATGGTTATTCCAAATTACACATTAGAAAAACTTAAAAGGTTCATTTTAAAAAATGTTCTTCCTAAATGTTAATTGTTGTCTGATGATATTTTTAGGTAGATAATAACTTCTAAATTTTTGAAAAATAACTGGATATCTCTATTTTAACCATTTCATGAGCTGAAGTCAAGATGTGAAACAATGATTCTCCTTATCTTTTTAATGAGGCTTGACCTGGTCACCACACTTCATATTGTAATGTTTCCCTTTTGCCCCACTCCAGTCTGATACAGGGTCTTTCTCTGCTCTTTTGAGATTTTTGAGCTCACTGTATCCATGGTATTTTGTCTCCCCCACCTCTGCATTTACTGTATGTGATACGATCTCCAAAAAGGCCTGAAAGGGGCAACCCACTGGGCCCCCCTTCCCGTCTCAGGCAGGAGCTGTCTCTCCTTCAATAAAATTTCCTACTCTTAACCTCCCGAAAAACCAAAACAACCCAAAGCAAAACCAAAAACCAAAACAAAACCACAAAAAAGGCCTGAAACTTTCACCCACAAGAGGTGCATGCACACATACCAGTTTTTCAATAAATGTCTGCTGAATGAATGAAGGAAGGAAGGAATTAATAAATTTCATCTATCTCCATGTATCACGCTCCAAAGGTCTAACGCGTGTGCTGTTAACATAGTATCAGGTGCCACAGGCTGAACATGGTCTGAAGACACGATCCACGTTACCTCGTCCCTTCTGTGAAGTCACCACGCCAGGCAGGCGTTTTTGTCCTCATTTGAAAACCAAGATGCAACCACAGGCTAAAGAGGCTTAGTGTCTCCCACAGAAAATGCCAGGGCTAGAACGTGAATGCAATTCCGTGCTTTTAAAAATGCTTCTACTAACACAGCCTGCTTTGGAACAAATATTTCTCTGAAACTTATGCTGCTCAGGCAACCACTTTGGGAACCCTTCTGTCTCTCTCAGACGGAAGCTTTCCTTCTCTCAATAATTATGTCCTAAAAACAAAACAAAATAAAACTTATGCTGCTGTTCCTGGCTTCACTGTGACCTAGTTTGGTTTGTTTTGGTTTTGAGACAGAATCTGCCTGCATCATCCAGGCTGGCCTGCGACTGGCGTCTCCTGCCTCAGTGACCCAAGTGCAGGGATTACGGGTGCACACCACACACCTCGCTTCACTGCGACGCTCTCAAGAGCCCATTTTTAAAGTTTCTTTTCCTTTCAGAATGAATAGTATATTTCCATGGTCAACACAGAAAAACAGTAAAAAAAAAAAAAAAAAACTAAAGCCAAAAACAAAAACAAAAACAAAATGGGGGCCCTCACTGCTGAGTGTGGCTCTCCTGGGCTCTGCCACCATGTCTTCTCCCAGGCGACCCTTTCTGAAGGTCCCGCTGCCACCTTGTTAAAAACAAGAACAACTTATATTCTTATCTTCTCTTTTCCTGCACCTTGGGGCCTGCTACCAATAAGAGCATTTTTAAAAAATTCTTTTAAATTTATTTTTAAATTTATTTTATTTTTTTTGTACCAAGGATTGAACTCACAACCTTGTACCTGCCAGACAGGTGCTTAGGCAGCTGCACTAAATCCCTGGCTTTTTTTTTTAAAGAGACTAAAACCAAACCAAACAAAACAGAATAAAGCTAATCACAAAAGAACAATGAAAGCAACAGAGGACTTCAAAAAAACATAACAGGAAATCAACAATGGCTACCATAATGTCTCCTGTTTTCTTCAAAATAGGTGTCCAAACCATTACACATAATAAAATCAAACAAGACAGAACAGAATAAAACCAATCAAAATAAAAGAATGAAAGCATATTTTAAAGAGAATAAAACCAAACAAGATAAAACAGAACAAAGCTTATCAAAACAAAACAGTCAAAGTGATACAGGATTTCATAGCCAGGCGTGGTGGTGCACACCTTTAATCTCAGCACTCAGGAGGCTGAGGCCGGAGGATCGTTGTGAGTTCAAGACCAGCCTGGGCTACAAAGTGAGTTCAAGTCTAGCCTGAACTGCATAGTAAGACCCTACCTCCTATCTCAAAAATAGGGGTGGGGATTTAGCTCAGTGGCCTAAGTGCCTGCCTGGCAGGTGCAAGGTTGTGATTTCGATCCCTGGTACAAAAAAAAAAAAAAAAAAAAGTGATACAGGATTTCAGAATAGGATAATAGGAAAGTAACAATGAAGAGCTCATATTTTCAAAGTCAGTGGATATTAATAGGGTGAGTATTTTTTTCCTTTGAAAGCCTGTGATATGAATCACTGACTAATCTTGGCCTAATCACTCCTTTAAGTGAGGCAAATCTTCCTGTGACATTTGACTGACATTAGTAATTTACAGCTTCAAAAGAAGTCAAAGCATGAAGATATCAGTAAGTATAGCTCTCAAATTAGTGTTACTTTCATATACACTAGTTAAAATGTTCATTGCTGCTATTTTGAAGATTAAAAGTGTTTAAAATCTGAGTACAACATGGTACTAAGAGTTGAGAAACTTTTGAGTTGAAATGTTATGGTAACATGGAAAAATCAGAGTATTGTAAGTTTCAATAATTATTTTTTTCCTTTCAGTACTGGGGATCAAGCCAGGAGCCTTCCACATCTCAGCAAACACTCTTTCTCTGAGGGACTTGCCCATCCTTGAACTTTAAACTCTGAGGTATCACCATTAACAGTTTTTCCTGGAACATGAACACATTGTCCTTCCCAGCAGAGACATTCAGTTAACAATAAGGCAAGTTTCTGGACAGTAACACATAGGGCAAGGTCTTTGTGTCCTTGGGCATATTCCGGGCAAGGCTTGCTTCCTGGCCATGTAGACTTCTACACTCACACAGCGCCCTGTGCTTAGAGGGACTTCACGTGCTGGGTGTGGTGGTGCAGGCCTGTGATCCCAGCATTCTGAGAGCGTGAGGCAGGACAATGGCAAGTTCCAGTCCAGCCTGGACAAAGGTTAGTAAGACCCTGTTTGGGAAAAAAAGAATGGGCATATAGCTCAGTGTGAAGATCTTGGGTTTAATCCCCAATACTGCAAAAACAAAACAAAACAAAAAAACACCTCATAGTGGGTTTAATTATCTTAAAATTCTTAACAATTTTTGACCAAGGGGTCCACATTTTCATTTTGCACTAGGTCTCACACATTTGCAGGTGGTTCTTGATAAGATTTTGGCATGAAAGAGAGACAAAGAAAAGAGAAAAGAGGCCTTTATTGCAGGCATGGGAGGGCTGCCAAAGAGATGCAAGCACCCTCAGGTGAAAACAAAGAAGTGGAAGTACTTTTATTAGGTTCGGTTGGGGGAGGAATTTTGGAGGTGGGTAAAATGACATATTAACGGCTGATTTGAAGTAGCCTCTGTGTGTGCAAAACGATAAACAGAAAGACGTACTGGGGGCTGGGAGTGGAGCGCTGTGTGGAGTTTTGGGATTGGAGAGGACTTAGCACATGTGCAAAAAGGGAGCAGGAGGTTTATTTCTGGAACTAGAAGGAGAACATAGAAGTTACTCATAGAGAGATAAGTTGCTTCTCTGGGCCAGGTACCAAGTTAGGAAGATGTCACATTAGAGATAGCTGAGCCCCAGGCTGGCAGAATCTATAATTCCCATCTTCTTTATTTATGACAGCTTCCAACTAGAGAGGGGCGTGGTAGTGGGGGCTGTTGCAGTTGTCGGGATGATAGGTTAGGTCCATGTAGAAGCTGGTGCCAGGGATCTCGGCCAGGACAAGGAGCTCTCTGGTAGTGAAGGCCCATATCCTGGATTAAAGAAATCTTGGGAAAAGTTTAAAAAGACAGGGAGCTTTAAGTAATAATACGATGAGTAGTATGAGTGGTCCCGTCAAGGGGAGGAGACAGGGGGCCTTGATCCTCGGAGAAGACCAGATAGAAAAACCTTGTCAGTGATATTAATGTCTTGAATGTTTAAGGAGAGAAGAATGGAGAGCTGTGGTGTGGGGAGTTCAGGCATTGCGGGGGGCGGGGGGGAGACAACATCAGCAAGAGTACTTAGGAGTGGGGCTCTAATGGGCCTCACGTGAAATATGAGGGGTGAGGAGGGACCCACTCCATCATAAAAGGCACATCTCTATGTTTTGTCTAAGGAGTACTGGTGAGAGGAGGTGTTTTGGATGATTATGTCTAAAGTAGTGGTTTTTGTTAGTTGTTACAGTTATGTCTCTTGTTCATGTGGAGGAGCAAAGCTGACAGTACAGGAAATGCAGAGTGACAGATATGCTGATGGCCATGTAGCTAATCGTTGCAAGGGTTTTGTTACCAGTTTTGGAGATGGTGGAGGTAAAGGTGTGGGGATGGTGGGAGCTCATAAAAAGGTAGGGAGAGGTTTGGTTTGAGTTGGGGTTATTTGTTGTATGTTATTCTATTGGAGAATTCTGTTTGAACTTGGGATTTCAGGTTGGGATGTATGTGGGAGAAAGGAATAGTGAGGCTGAAAATTGTGGAGTAGGCTGTCAGTGAAGTTATGTATCCTAGAAGGAGAATGAGCAGAAATAGTGGAAGAGGGAGTATGATTGAGGGCTTTATTTTAGGCAGTGTAGGTAGTTTGAACCTAAAATTATAGTGAGGAATAGGAGAGTTTTGGTGTTGTAGGGAGAGGCTGTCCAAAGTATGCCACTGAAGATGAGAACCAGCAGCAAAAAATGAGAAGGATGTAAAGAGAATAACACTGGGGCTGTGAATGGGTGAGGTGGAGGTGGGTAGGTATTGTGATGGGGCGTGTGTGTAAAATCTACTAGTTTTTATCTGGAGTGTGTCCACAAAGTTGGTGGGTTGAGGAAGAAGGAGGTAAGTGTCTCTGAGGAGAGGTTTTTGGCACAAATGTGACAGTTGTGAGTAACTTTGTGAATAATATTTTTTAGAGAGGGAAGAGCAGTGACTGGAGTTAGAAGTTTATATAAGGCTCGAGTGTCTGCATGAAAGCAGTTATGTGATGTACATTAGTCTAAGGCTTGTTGATCTAGGAGGAGGAGGAGCTTTGATTTTTGGAAAATTTATCTTTGAATGTTTTGGCTATAAGTGGGTTTGTGAACTACTTGTGGTTGTGTGGGTGAATATTGAGGTGATACCAAGGTGTTTGGGGTAAGGGGGAGAAGATGAGAGAGGTATAGCTGTTGTGCAGCTAATTTGGCCTGTGTGTCCACAAAGGTATTATCCTGAGAGATAGAGTCTGATGGTGTTTGGTGTCCCTTTCAGTGAATGACTGTTACGTGTTTTGGAAGTTATGTTGTCTCTAGCAGTTTGAGAATGAGAGGTGCATTAGTGATGGGGGTCCCTCGAGTATTAATTAGATCTCTTTTTTGCCAAACAGTATGAGAGTAAAAGATGCTAAATGTATATTTGGAGTCGGTATAGATGTTCATGATTTTGTCTTTAGAAGATGTTTTGGGTGGCAGTGGGCTTGCCTCTATTACCTTACAACCACTGATTAATTATAGCATATTTTGTCCTCTTTTGAGTGTTTGTGTTGGTTATGTTGTCATCTATGAACCATGAATCAGAAGCTGTAGGGAGAGGAATACTGTTGATGTGAGGGAAGGGAGTAGGAGTGATCTGCAGGACCGCAGTATAATTGTGGACAGCGGTCTCCTCAGAGGTGGGAAGTAAGGTGGCTAGGTTGAGGGAGCTGCTGGCAGCGATGGTGATTGTAGGGTCCTGTATGAGTACTAAGTGAACTTATTGTAGGTGAGAATGAGTAATTAAGGCAGAAAGTGTTTTGTGTGAAATAAGGTCATTAAGGTAGTAGGGTGAGTGGACTGCAATTAACTGTCTTAAAGTGAACTCTTCGGCCTCTTGTGTTAGTGTGGCTGCTAAGGGAAGTGCTTGAAGGCAGGGAGGTCAGTTCTGTATCATGTTGTCTAATTGTTTTGAGAGGTAGGCTACTGCTGGGAAAGGAGTGTGTGTGTGTGTGTGTGTGTGCGTGCGCGTGTGCATGTATGTCCTAAAACTCCTACAGCATTATGACCTTGAGAGGTACAAAGCTTGGGTGAGGGCTGGAGCCTTTGAAAGGGCCTCTTTTAGTTTAGAACATGAGTGTATAGGAGTAGCAAGGTTGAGAGGCTCTGATAGGGAACCTTTGGACACCTTGTAGAGAGGTTGGGCTAGTGTAGCAAAGTTAGGAATCCAGAGACGAAAGAAGTTTGCTAAACCTAGAAAAGATAAAACTTGTTGCTTTGTAGTTGGCACCTGGGGATCATGGAGATGGGCTTTGTGGTCTGAGGTTATAGAGCAAATGGTGGGGGTGAGGGTGAGACCCAGGTATTTAATCTTCGGTGAAGCTATTTGGGCTTTATTAGGGGACACAGAGTGGTTGCGACTTGAGAGAAAGTTGAGAAGGGTAGTGTATGGGGTATGCTATGTCCCCCCAAGTCCTCACATACTTTTGATGGGGCTAAGTCTGGCGCTTGCTTGTGTTCGGTTTGTTGTACCTGCCCAGGGGTGGAGCCAACATAAAATGTAAGGGAAGGTGGGTCTTCCTCTTGTTTGCTTCCGCTTCCCTCTCGCTCTCTTGCCAGTGCAGCTTGTGGCTTGCAGCTTGCAGCCACCATGAATAGCTGCCTTGGAGCCAATTAATGGTCTGAAACTCCCGAGAAACTGTAAGAATAAACCTTTTCTTCCCTAATTTTGGGCATCAGGTATTTTGTCTCGGCAACGAGTGAAAAGTAACTAAGACAGGTAACCATATGTTGTATAGTTAGAGCATAGGAAGGAGAACAGAGGAGAAGATTATTTATATATTGGAGAAGAGTGTGGGGTTTAAGATTGAGAGCCGCAAGGTCAGCAGCAAGGGCTGGGCGCAGAAGTGTGGATTAACCCAGAAGCCTTGGGGTAGGACAGTCTAGGCAAGGTGTGTAGATCGGAGAGGGTCTGGCTCTGTCCATGTAAAGGCCAAGAAATCTTGGCAATTGGGGTGTAAGGGAATAGTGAAAAATGTATCTTTAAGGTCTAAAAAAAGAAAAATGAGAGGTACACAGAGGAATATGAGACAGTATAGTGTAAGGGTTTGGCTCCAGTGAGTGGATGGTACTATCGCATTGTTAATAGCTCTGAGATCTTGGACTAGGTGATTGGAGCCATTGGGGACAGGGAGAATAGGGGCATCATAAGGCAGGTCAGTGACCTTTAGAAACCCATTAGCTAACAAGTGGCAGATTATAGGTTTTAGCCCCCATTGATGTTTAGGGGCTACTGGATACTGGGGAACACAAGGGAAAACTGAGGGAAGTTTGAGGCAAATTAGCAGTGGAGTCACATGGGTGGCATGAGTAGGACTGGAGGTGTCCCACACTGTAGGGTCCACAAGGGAGGAGAGAAGGGGTGGGGCTGAGTCAGCGGCACATGACGGTTGGGTTGAGAGTATGAGAGCCATGGGGAGAGAAAGTGTATAAGAGAAATTGAGTTTTTGGAGCGGATTTTTACCAAAAGGGTATAGGACACGTTGGGACAATAAGACAGTTGTGTGTAAAGAAAAGGGTTTGGAGTGTGCAGGGGGTATGTCCTGTCTGGGGAGGTCGTGTACATTGGCCATCAACTCCCACAACAGAGACTGCAGACCGGGAACATTGGGCTGAAAACTCAGGAAGAACACTATGGGCTGCCTCCATGTCAACAAGGAAATAGAGGGTTTTACCTGAGATGTCCAGCGAGACTCGGGGCTCTGAGACAGATACCTTGGTGGGGCCTGTGGGCCCCAAGCCCCGTCGACCCCCTTCAGTGGCGATGCCAAGCAGATCAGCCCGTGATGGGTCCCAGGTGGCAGTGTCCTGTCCTGTGAGGGTGGGGAAGGTGATGACTTACCTGCTCTCTGGCGGACAGGGCAGTCACACTTCCAGTGGCCCTCTTGGTTGCCTGGGACTCATCACGGGATGAGTCCCAGTCGTGGCCATGGGTCAGGGCAGGCTTGTGTCCAGTGTCCTTTTTCTGCCACACTTGAAGCACGGTGGCGGGTGGTGGGCTCAGGCCTTTAGAGTTTTTTTTTTTTTTTTTTGGCCTTTGTTTTATTTTGAGATCTAAGTGCTGACACCATTGCTGCAGCCAGAAATTGGCCTCAGAGTTTAGCCTGAAATGCAAGCTTTTTAAGATCATCCTGGAATGCAACCTTTTAAAGGTCGTCCTTGTTGTTTTTCTGTATTGTTGAAGACACAGAAAGCCATATGTAAGCCTGTGGGGATTGAGGACCGAGGTCTGACTCTTTGAATTTAGTCTAAATGTCTGGTGCTGCTTGGGAAATAAAATGGGAGTTTAATCTTTTGTTGAGGGGACAGAGTGGAAGTTAGAATAACATACAGATCTTTGTAGATAAGATTGAATGATGAATTTAAATTCTTTGATATAATTGCATGGGTCAGCAGCGAAGAATGTTAAATGCTGGGAGATATGGGAGAGATTGGAGAAGGAAAAAAGGACATGAACATGGATTAAGACTTTGGTACCTGTCACCTCACAAAGGGGAAGCAGAGATTGGGGTGAGGGTCACATCAAAGGCAATTGGGGAGGGATAATGAAGGCAATATGTGGGAAGGGTTGCCAGATGGTGGTGAGTGTCAGGGGCCTCAAGATGGCAGTGAGAGGGAGGAGTGAGAGCCGTGTGGTGTGGTGGAGAAAATGGTGACAGTGGAGTGGAGGAGGAGCAGGAAGGGGATAGGGTGGTGAGGTGAGGAGGAGAAGATGGTGATGGAGGAGTAGTGGGGGAGGTGGGAGGTGGAGGAGAAGAGAGTGATGGCAGAGGAGAACAAAGAGAGCTTTGTGGATGTGGTGGGGGTGCAAGAGCAGAAGGGATATTGTCTGTAAGGTCAGCAGGATTGTCAGGTAAGGGTTTTGGCTGTGTGGAGCAGGCCAAAAGTACTTGGGGTGCCCCGCATGCCTGAATGAGATAGGGGAGCACCCTAAGAGCAAAAAAAGGCCTGAAGATAAGGAATCTGACCATTTGCCATTACAGTAGCAAAAATGGTCTAAGTCATGGAGAGTGGTGACCATTATCAAGCTTGTAATGAGGCCAAGCCATCTGGCAGTAAAAAACTAATTTGTGGGCAATCAGATGCCCCTGAGACTGAGAGTGAGAATTTATTTGGAGATCAGAGATTATGGAGAGTGTAGTTGTCTCAACAGGCACTCCAAGTGGAGTGTCTTTTGCTGGGCGAGAAGTAACATTGCCCATTGCGACTGAATAAAAGGTGAGCCAAAGGGTTAAAGGCAAAGTCACATTCCCATGAGTCATCACCTCTGCAGGGAGTGTGAGTGAAAGAGAGAGATCCCCAACACCTATGCCCAATAGTTGTCAGTGGTGGGACAAGGAGGGGAGACCCAAAGGGTGAGGTCTGATAGGACATGGGGGTGTCCTGACACAGGTCCATGGTTTATGAGACAGGAACCCTGAAACAAGGAGTGGCTCACCTGTTTGGACCTGTGAAAACTGAAGTGGGCTGGTGGTGGATGGAAGCTAGTAACAGCAATGATGGAGACAGAAGGGGAAAAGGAAGAAAGGCTGGTAGGTGAGGGGAACTCAAACCGGGGTTAGCCCCCAGGAGTTGCACTTCTCACCTATCCAAGTCACAGCACCACCTGATAAAATTTTGGTGCAATAGAGAGACAAAGAAAGGAAAAAAGAGGCTTTTATTGCAGGCATGGAGCGTTACAGAAGAGATGCAAGCACCCTCAGGTGAGAACAAAAAAGTGGAAGTACTTTTTTTTAGGTTTGGCTGGGAGAGGAGTTTGGGAGGTGGGCAAAATGACATATTAATAGCTGATTTGAAGAGGCATCTGTGTGCACAAAACAGAAAACAGAAAGATTTACCGGGGGCTGGGGGTCGAGCGCTTTGTGGAGTCTTGGGAATAGAGAGGGCTCAGCACATGTGCAAAAGGGGAGCAGGAGGTTTATTTCTAAAACTAGAAGAAAAACATAAAAGTTACTCTTGAAGAGGTAAGTTGAATCTCTGGGCCGGGTAACAAGATGGGAAGATGTCACATAGAGATAGCTAAGCCCCAGGCTGACAAAATCTACCAGTTCTGTTGTGGGTTATTGTTATGACTTATAGCTAGATGTCTCCTCAAAGCCTAATGCATGCATAGGCAGGCTTTTGGGAGTGACTGGATCATGCATGTATGATAGTGGATTAGTCAATGATTGGTTCAGCATAATTCTGGGTATGGATGGCATTGACCAATAGGCTTGTAGCCTGGATGGAATAAAAAGAGAAAGAAGACAGGCTCACTGCTTCCTGCTTGCCATGCCATAAACTGTTTCTCCGCTGTGATGCCCCTCTGCCATGCTACCCTGCCTTGGAGCCAGGCAACTATGGACTGGAACTTCTACAAACTGAGAGCCAAAATAAACCTTCCCTCCTGTAACTCATGGTTACCAGATATTTCTCCCAGCAGTGAGAAAGTAACTAATACAGTTATGAAACAGACATCTGTCTGCCCTCACCTGATTTTAGTAGTAACGGAAGTTAACTTATTGAATTACCCTTCTTTTAGCCCCACTGATAGAGATAATAAAGAAAATGAAGTATGCTTGTTGTAACACCTCTTTGCTGTAACAATATGCCTTACAGTTCTGTCTTATTTTTATATTGCTTTCTACATCTAAGTTTATTATACATTGTGTTTACTAGTCTGGTTCCCAGTGAGGTTAATTTTCCTGGACAGTTATGTTGTGAATTAAGTATCCTGAGGTTCTTGTAAAAACATTTGAGTGTAATTGGTTCATAAGTTGCTAAAGAAGCAACTGTCAGCTGACTTCATTATATACCTTAAGGCTCCTTCTATCACAATCTAGAGGTCTAGAGTTTAAACTCACTAAGAAAGTATGACAGGAATAACCATTTACCTAATTCAAAGGCCACTTCTGCCAATGAATGGGCATTAAGTGCCTGCTGGAATTTTAGTAGAGGACATTGTTCTATGAGCTCAGTTCCAGTATCTTCAGGGAAAAGTTAGATATAAAGAAGCTAAGGAACCGACTCTTAGGCTTCTCTAATTCAGAGTGCCTTGATTTCCTCCAGTGCATTGGTAAGCGTGTACACAGTCAGGAAGCAGGAAAATGCATCCCACAGATTTCCAGCAGTTCTGCCTTCTCCCTCAATCCTAGCGGATCTGCAAGGAGCCTTCCACCATGGTGCCCCACCTACCTTGCCTCTCTCTCTTTCTCTCTCTCTTTTCAGACAGGGTCTTGCTATGTTGCCCAGGGTGGCCTCGAACTCCTAGATTCAACCCATCCTCCTGTCTCAGTCTCCCCAGTTCCTGAGGCTACAGGTAAGTGCCACTAAACCTGGCTTGAGAAGAGACTTTCTTGATGCTTCGGGAGGCTGATCTGGTTTTCTCACTGTTTGCATGTGACATAGTACTAGTGTGATTGTGTAAGAGTGGTTAACTATTGAATGGATTTACAAGTCAGGGCCAGGTGTGGAGGCACACAACTGTAATTCCAGCACTCGGGAGGCTGAGGCAGGAGGATCGCCATGAGTTTGAGGTCAGCCTGGGCTACAAAGTGAGTTCAAGGCCAGCCTGAACTATATAGTGAAACCCTGTCTCAAAAAGAAAAAGAAAAAAAATTTATAAGCCAGGTTCATGCCAGTAATCCCAGTCTTCTGGGCGGCTGAAACAGGAGGATCACAAATTCAAGCCCTGCATTTAGGAAGACACTGTCTAAAAATATATAAATAAGGGCTGGGAATATAGCGAAGTGCTCCCTGAATTCAACTCCCTGTACTGCAAAGAGTAACAGCAAAAAACAAACTAAAATCAAAACCCAAATAACCCAGTAGCTTTCAGGGAAGAAAATAGGTAAGTAAGAAATTTTAGCTAGGAATGGTGGCCCATGGTGGGCAAGTCTCGTTAACTGTAATGAGGCCTGCATTGAGATTTCAACTCGCTAGAGTCTTCCCTAAGTCCATGTTCTCTCGTTTCCTCTACCCCACCTTTGAAAGAAACCGAATCAGAGCACCTGATTTACTACCATCTGAGTTCATCGGAAGAGCCAGGAGACTGGAAGAGCCAGTTCCCTAACGGGGCTGGGACTGTACTCTCCTTTCACGTAAAAGACCCCAAAGAACTGGCTCTAAAAATAAAATGTGTAAGCTTCATTCTTCTTCATGAACAGTGTTTCCTCTTTTAAAAAAGACACCTCCATACATGTCCATTTCCTGCCAAACAGCTTTTTAGAAAAGATTACAAGTAAGAAAGATGATAGATGGAGAGAACGGGCAAAGCTTACAGCACTGCTTAAAAGGAGTGTGCCAAAATGTTGTTACACTAAACCGCTCAGTATTGTGTTTTGTGCTTTTGTTTCTGAGGTGCTGGGGGTGGGGGTGGGGTCAAAGTCTTGTAAATGCAAGGCCAGGGCACTGCCCAAAACTACACCTCCCATCTACCATTCAGTTTTTAGTTCACATCAGTTCTTACTCTAAATAAATATCTACATGAGATATACCTTGCTACACTTTTTTAAAGTAAGTATAAATCACAGTGACATACAGAAAAGCTGCTATACTGATGAAAAGTAGTCCTGATGAAATGAACAAAAGATAACCGATTTATTTACTGGAAAAATTTATGCATTACATGATATTCAGTTGGTAACATAAACCAAGATATAAGAATTGATAGATTGGCTTCTGGTTACTTTCTTAGCTTTCCCAACCACCAAGGGCATGATCAGATCACACAAATACAAGCACGTCTTACACGGTTCTCCCATAAGACATTCACTGAGGATTGTCCACAATAAAAAATTAAAAACGACCAGCAATAATAAATTCATAAGAACTTTTTTGAATTTAAAATAAACACATGTGTCTTTGAGAATTTTTTCTTTGAAATTTGGATTTTTAAAAATAATTAACAAAAAAGTTTCTTAGATCAGTCCTTTAGTTATGTATTCATATGATATTATAATTAGGTGGAAACACTTCACGTCATTTAGCCCCAGGAGGCATAACAATAAAACTGCAATTAAATGTAGGAATAGCTGAATCATTACAATAATCACACAGTGTACAAATCAGGACTGGCCTCACGCGACACAAATGTTAGCACTGCCAAGAAATACAGTACTATCAGAATCATGTTAGTTCACCACATATGCATAATCATGCAAATAAAAACACTGAGTAGATTACAAAAATGTCATAAAAGATTTTCAAAGAATAGTTTAACTGACTCTTAACAGTCAAACCATTGAGATTAAAAATTCTTGTGGCAACAATGTCAAAATGATGTATTTCCTCTACAATTTGCCAAACAATTGTATCTATGAACCCAGTGATGCTTCATTCTGTATTTCCATTATCACCAAATAAGACTTTTTACACAAACTGATGACATTTCCCTTTACTTTATAGTTCTCTGGTCTTTATTTTAAAAATGACTTTTTGAAAACAAAAGCATACATTTGCACTGAGAAGTATCTGTTTTCATTAGAGAATCATAATGACCAGAGAATAATTCTAAAAGGAATGCTGAAATAAAAATAAATACCCAATGAGTGTTGCACAGTAATTAAACTCTGATCTCAGAAATAATCTGGCTCAGCAGTTTATCCAGGCTTCCTTTTAAATAGGGCAAATTTTAAATAACTCCAGAGGAAAGGGATAAAAATACATTGAGAATAAGATTCATGCATTGAATATGACAAGGGACCAGGTATGGGGCAATGTTCTTACACTCCTAGTGGGGAGGTCACAAGAGAAGTAAGATTTCTAAGGTGTTTGTAGTATGGACATAGAAAAGCTTACCTGACATGAGCTATCTCATGCAAACGTCTTACGTCGTACAATTCTTACATTGTACTCTTACCTTACATAAAAGGTAGTTAATTGCTTCTCCTCCTCTTTTTTAAATAGAATACCATCTCCAAAAAATGCTCAATTGGGGAACATATCTTAATACTAAATATCTCTTTCAGTTATACCTTGTATAATAGGATGAAAGCCATGTCTCGGGAAAATCAGGTGTTAACACAACAGGATCATGCTACTAACGCGACACATCAGGGACCATGGCGGTCAAGTTGGCATTTAAAGATGAACTTAATTTCCAACACTATTGCCAACAGTGGGAAGGGTCACTCAGGAACTAAGTTGGTCTTGTATGTCCACAGAAATTGAATTTAAGGTCACAAATTGTGTGTCAGTATCATCCCTTACCAGTAACTCCAGTTCAACAGCTTTCTGAAAAATTATGTTCCCTTCATTTGAAAACATCGCCATAAATTTTCTGCAATCTTAGTTATAAGGATTATCTTAAAGTACTCTGGTTTCTGAACAAATAGAGAGAGAGAGAGAGAGAGAGAGAGAGAGAGAGAGAGAGAGAGAGAGAGAGAGAGCAAACCTTTTAAAACTGTAAACCTCACTCTAAGAGTGTCTTTTAAACCTAGATGTATCTGCAATACAGATGCAGCCATCTGTGGCGTCATGGGCGGAGCCAGCCGAGCTTTCCAGCGGGAAGCCCATTCGGTTCCCTGGCGCATCCTTCTGACGGACACACTCTATTTCCTGGATGATTATGACAATAAAATTTTATTTTCCTATCTCAGTAGCAAATAGATTTCATTTCCTCATTTTCATGTTTCATAACCCTTATTGGAGAACTGGAGAGGATTTATATCGGGATATTTCCACATTCTTAGCTAGTTTATTAGACCAATGTTTTATGCTTGTTTGAAGGAGCAGGTCTTCGCTGTACAAGAATATTTTCCACAGCACAGAAAAAAGCAAGTGTGGCAGATCCTTTTCAGTAGAGATTAAAGTTGGGAGGCTTGTGGCTCACGCCCTCCCTCTGCCCGAAGCCCTGCGTACCTTTCGGCTTCTCAAGTATTCCTGAGGACATTTCGTTTCTAGACTCCCAAAATTGAGGCTTTTAATAGTAAAATCGCTACTTTGTGGACAACTTTAAGGATATAATGATAGATAATACTAACAATCCTTTTTTTAAAAACAAATATCTTGCAGAAGATTGCTATCTTATTTCAAAGGATAAAATATTTATGACCAAACAGAACTACTTTAACATAAAAGAAATAGGATTATAGGCTTGAAGAATAATACATTATTTTAAGATTTCTTGCCACTTAATACTTACTAGACCACCACTAATATTCAGTTTTTAAAACATAAATCTTTCTTGTACCATCAATTCTGATGATTGATTTTCCATTGCTAAAAATCTCTATCCTAGAGTTAATATAAATCCTTCACCTTGAAGATTTCCTAGTTCTAGTCTTAGTGGTATCTATAGTTGTTTCTATCAATTCTCTTTTCTGGAAGGCTATGATTATATCTCTTCTTCCTTAGGCTAAGTAGGTATAATTTCTCAATCTTATTTATTTAATAACTTTGTTTCCTCAAAGTTTTCCAAATTTCTTTTTAAAAAATTAGATTTGGATATGTGAAAAAATCTAAAGAAACATCAATTGATTGGAAAGAGTCATCCAAGGTTTTGCCAATCCCAAGAACTCAGGCCAAACAATATTTCTTGCTCCTTTTTACTTTGTTATTAATCTGTACCTAAAAAAATTCTTCCTTAGGAAAGCATTTCTGTACCCTAAGTATTCCTCTCAGCGCTCTGATGGTGCTTACTCTGCTAACCACACTGGCACCTTCGCTCGCCACCTCTGTGATCTGGAACTGGCAGCTTACACTGCACTTCCGCACGTCATTTCCTTCTCTGCACGCATCTTCAGTGAATCTGAGTTCACTTTTTTTGTTTCTCACTAGTTCTTCACTTTTTAATTTCCTTTTGGATCCTGATGTTATCTTTACAGGTACTGATTTTCACTGCTGCTACACATCTACTCATTTAAAATGCCTATAAATAAATATAAATATGGCTCGGTTTAAACCACTATGCTAAATGACGCCACAGTAGAAATACACAGTATTTTTCTCTTACAACTTAGGATGTACCACCTGTTGTGGGCTGAAAAGGAAAATTTATTTCCAAGTTTCTGTATCTTTTTGACAAAATTCTGCTAAAATTAATATGTTATACAATTAACACTTCAAAACAAGCATTTCCCTCTCTGTTTAGAGACTGATTTCTTTCTTCCTTTTTTTTTTTTTTTTTTTTTTTTTTTTTTTTTTTTTTTTTTTTTTTTTTTTTTTTTTTTTTTTTTTTTTTTTTTTTTTTTTTTTTTTTTTTTTTTTGTCTTTTTGAGACAGGGTCTCACTATGCAATTCAGACTGACCTTGAGCTCACTTTGTAACCCAGGCTGGTCTCAAACTTGCAACGATCCTCCTGCCTCAGCCTCCTGAATGCTGGGATTACAGGCGTGTGCCACCATGTCCAGCAGAGAGACTGATTTCTAACAGATTTAATGACAGATTTCATACTGGAAGAAATAAATGCTTTGCACACTCCTTGGCTTTTCACTGGGTGATAAACCAGAGGGAGGACGGCAGTGGGGAGGGGACAGCACACTGAGCCCCGTGGACAGGAAAAGCCCGCTCCAGCTGCACAGGACCAGCGGCCGAGTGCCCATTCCACCAGCAAAGGTGACAGGCGACCGAAGGGTGTTCTGAGGTCAAGGTCAAAATGCATGTTTTCCCTCAGGCACAAAGTCACTTCAGCAGCCACGCCCCTTCTCAGGTCCAAACGCTGGACTCCAAAAGAAAAAGAAAGAGCAGGGTGGGTCAGTCTGAAATGGAGCTCACTTAATAAAACCCAGTGTGTCGCTCACACTGGTCCTCAGCAACTGTCACGCCTGTTGCATGAGGACCGCATGCAGGACAACAAGGAGATACAGGTAGGAATGCACGTGTTACGAGCCACGGTCAGGACTTGCGTGAAGGTCGGCTTTGTTTATGCGCTCTGACCTGAATCCCTATCTTGGTGGAGATTTCAACTGTTTAGGCCAAGTTGCATGAGAAATGACAGAGGTGAAGACAGCACTCATGAAAGGAACACAGAAGCTCTTGGCTGCTTTGGTAATAGTGACTACTCCTTAACAGGTGGATAATTGTCCAAAGCTCCTGTGTGTGCTTGATGACTGACCTTCGATGGACGCCCCAGGGCACACCCCCTCCACCGCTCAGCCAAGTGGCTCTGGGATCGTCACAGGTGATGTCCCGCACTGCCAACTGTTCTGGGTGCTTACAGTGAGGACCGTGTTCAATTGGAAGGGAAATGACCAATACATGAGAAGGTGAAACCTTTCCGGTTTTAAATAAGTTAAGGCCTCTGACAAAGACAAGGAATCAGGGCTAGGAGCCCTTGAGCGGGAAGGAGCCTGAGAGACTTCTCAGCTACAGTACCTGTTTTCCTTGCTTGTCAGATTATGTGCAAAACAAATTTTGCTATGAAAATCCACTGCCTTAAATCAAGTCATAAAAGTTACCTAGCGGAACCTGTAAATTAACCAGGAACATGTCTTATCATCAATATAATATAATATAATGATTTGTAGGCACCTGAGTGTTTGTCAAAAGTAGACAATGAGCTAAGGTTTATTATCTATAGTTTTTTTTTTTTTGGCAAGGACAATTCATTATGAAAAAAATCTAACAACAATGAAACATACAACTCTAATCAAAATCCAAACACATCGGTGTAAATTAACTCTCCAAGGCTAGCTTACGCCTATCTATGTGTAGTAGTTTTGTTCTTGATACTGTTTAGCAGGAAGGACTCATAGTAGGACCCTGAATTTGGAAGAAAAAAGCAACTCTGGTCATTAAATAAACACAGCATTTCTTCCCTTCACATGATCTAGCCTTCTTCAACGTCTTCACGCACGGCCACGCGTACAAAGGAGCAGCACCAGTACATCTACTCAAGGTGACTTAAAAAATTGAGTAAGTCAAGGAATCACAACTTAACCTCTTTCTTAGACTTACTCATCGATGTCCAGTGAAGAATTCTAGTTAAAACAGAAACCAGCCGTTAACGGGCTACTGATTAGAAATAAGTGCATAAACAATATCAGTGTAGCAGCAAAATAGTTATTTTAACATTCTGATGCACCTCATTTATCGTTTTGTGCAAGAAAAATGACCACAGTCTGGACAGTTCCAGACTAAAAAGCTAAATTAAAACTCATATTGAACTGAGCAAACTATGCTTATTTAAAAATAAGTAAATTAAATTCATCTCTCACAGAAATTATTCTTATAGGCATAAATCATATAGCAAATAAAGTACAAAACTAAATATCAATGACAAAAAATTATGTCGCTGAGTGTGGCATGAGGACAGCTCATCTTACAATATACGTATTTTACAGTGTCTTAGGTCTCTCTTATGCTATGGACGGCAAGCCAGCCATCTGAGAGACATGCTTCACCTTTCTTTCCTTCTTTTTTTGACGGAACTGTCGCCATCGGATTGCAGTTTTTCTGTGACCCAGGAAAACCATGAAATGATTTATCACACGGGGGTCTGTGCTTTGTGTTACTCTTCTCAGCGTTCTCTCCTCTTCCAAAGCGACTGACGGACGCGCGTCCACCTGCGCATCGACCGACCGAGAAGAAAACACGGCAGGGCTCGGGCAGGGTCCTGTGTGGCTCTGAAGCCTCGGGCCGGAGGGGAGGTCGGTGGCGGCGAGGGAGACTAGGGGCAGGGCGGCTTGGCCAGACAGTGGAGCGGGGCGCACGGGGGGCTGGCAGGCGGCTGCTCCTCCGGGAGGGCGGCATCAGGACTGCGAAGGAGAAAGAGCTGGTCAGCGGGAGCCGAGGCAGGGGGCCTGGACCCCTCGCAAAAGCTGAACAGACATTCGGCACAGAAAACGGCTCAAACCGAAGCATGCCAAGACAACCGCAGTTTTCAAAAGTAGGAATTAAAAGAAAAAAAGAAAAGAAAAGAAAAAGAAATGCTACCCAGACTGTTCCTCCAAAGCGGCGCTTGCACACTTTTTGTAGTCTCTAAACCAGGTAGGCCTGGAGAGCTGGGCCTTGGGCCTGCCAGGCCCGTGCTCCATCCCGAGCCTCACCCAGGCCTCCGGATGAGCCGCTCCAGCTTTTCCGCGTGCGCGTAACCGGGCGTGCCTGCCCTGAGCCTCCGCCCTCTCCTGCAGAGCCTGACGGGGCTGGGGACGGCTCAGGAAGCCGCCCAGAGGTCTGTGCTCTCCGGGCCCCCGGATTCAACAGGACAGGGCCGGAGCTGGGAAGTTGGCTGCCCCACGGCCCCTGCTCTGCGTGGGCTTGGTGGTGCAAAGCCAACAGAGTCTGTTAGTAACGCGGCTGTGGGAGGCCGGGCCACCACCGGAGCCTCTGGCTTGGCAGGGTCTTGGCGAATCGCCCTGGACGATAAGGAGGCAAAGTTGCTCAATTTCCTAGCGTGCAATATGAAACACGTCTGGGTGTGGATCCTTTACAACACAGCTAGCAGCAGGGAAGAGACACCAAGGGAATGGTTGTCTGAAAAGTTGGGTATTTTTCTAAAATAGGATATTTTCCTGTGTGTTATGAAATTCAGTACCATAGAATTCATTTCTGCCAGGAGTGCTTGAGAGAGCTACTTGAGATTTATTTTATTTTACTAGTGTTTTTTTTTTTTTCCGGTCTTTTTGAGGCAGGGTTTCAGCTTATATAGCTCAGGCTGGCCTTGAGCCCACTTTGTAGCTGCGCGCCACCACACTGCTTATTTAACTTGTTTTTGAAAGTAATATTATCATTGGAGTCATTAAAAATCAGTACTAAGCAATTTGTTTTTTGGTTTGTCTGGTACTGGGGATTCAACACAGGACTTTTAGGACCTTTACACTAACCTACACCTCAACCCTTTTAATTTTTAAAAATTTGACATAGGGTCTCACTAATTTGCCATGGTGGAACTTGAACTTGCAATCCTCCTGCCTCAGCCTCTCAAAGTGCTAGGATTATAGGCATGTGCCACTGTTTCCAGTTTTAAAAAAAAGTTTTTAATCTTTGGTTCTGAAATCATGTGTGTCTCGTAAAATCGTAATTCTGTAATTGAAGTTTGTCTTACTTTCCAAGCTCTTTCAACTGTTGCATATATATATATATATTTTTTATTTTTTTGGTACTAGGGATCGAACACTGAGTGAGAACTCAGCCCTTTTTATTTTTTATTTTGAGACAGGGTTTTGTGATTCTCCTGCCTCAGCCTCTCTCAGTCCTGGGATGACAGACTTGGACCACCACACCTTGAATTGCTGTTAACCAAGTTGAAAAGGAGACGGTTTGCACAGTTAGGATAACAGGTGTAAAAATTATTTTCCCGCCTGTTTTTAAAATGCGGTGGTAAACATGAGATAATCAGAGCTTCCACAAAAAGGCTAAGGAAACAGTGCATGGTTTTATTTATTAAAACTAATGAGCTGGGTGCTATATACATGCTGGTAATCCCAGCATTCAGGAGGATCACCAGTTCAGGCCCCGCCTAGATGACAGAGTGAGACCCTGTCTCAAAAAACCAGAAAACAAATAAATGGACTAAAATACACCTTTGAAAATTGTCAGAAGATAATGTATGGCAAGAATCCTCCTTGACATTCCCACAGGAGTTGATAGGAGACAGAGGTCAATTAGTAGAAAGAAACTGGGCGCTTCTCCATAGAGTTTTCAGGAGGAAGGACCAATTTCTTTTTAGGGAGTTAAATGTGTTATGCAACGTAAGTTCCAGCAAGTAGTCCAGGGTGGTCACATGATACAAGGGCATGTTTTTGAAGATCATGTGTAAGTGAGGTTCCATTGTGTGTCATGTGTCATTCAGTGCTCTTTTTGATAAAGCAAACAAAAATGGACTTGAGAACAGCTGAAGTGCCTGGCAGCAGCACACGCAGACTGCAGCACACTAGGCCCAACACCCTGGCATGAGATCATCCATGGTGGCACAATGATTTGCACTATTTCAGAGTTAAAAATACTAGCCATCGCACTTTCACGATCTTAAATTTGCACAAAGTGCATATTTTTAAGAATGTGAGGAACATTCTTGGTTTACAGGTTAAGAAATTATTTCTTAAATATGAATACTTGATAAATTCTAACCATGCAAGGTACGAAATGAATTCACTCTCACTCCCAATTGCAAAGGTTCTTTTAGGAGCCCGTCTGCTAGTCCACCTTTTTTAGTGATGATTTTAATTTTCACAGGAAAAACACACTGTAAACTGAGCTTGGAAAACTATTAAGATAAGAAGCAGGATGTAGCTTCCGTTTCTTTTTTTTCTTCCCTTTTCCAAGCCAATGACTACTTGACAGAATACCAAACTTCTTTATATAGTTAACTATGACCTCCAAGACTGTAATACCTTGAGGTTTCCTCTCTATTATGATGCAATTATCTATAAAAACCATATTTGTTCTGCAACGGAACAACCTTTCAGTGTGGGTACCCTTGGCGCAGTCCCCAGTGCTGTCCTGGGTATTGAGGGAGTTATCATGGAATCACTTGGTGAAAAGTATGTATGGGAAAATTCTACACCTTCAAATGTGAGAAAATGATGTTTTGTTTAAAAAACTACACACCAAGCCGGGCATGGTGGTGCACGCCTTTAATCCCAGCACATGGGAGGCTGAGGTAGGAGGAGCGTTGTGAGTTCAAGGCCGGCTTGGGCTACAACGTGAGTGCAAGGCCGGCCTGAGCTACATAGTGCGACCCTGCCTCAAAAAAAACCAGGGCTGGGAGTTTGGCTCAGTGGCTTAAGCGCCTGCCCTGGCAGGTGCGAGGTTGTGAGTTCGATCCCCGGTGCTGGAAAACAAAACAAAACAAAAAAATGACACGCCATACAGACACGTGAGGATGGGGTTAGAGAGCAGCTTGGCGGTAGGCGCCGGCCTAGTGTGCAGGGCTCACCTCCAGATCCGCAAAAAACACCGTCAAGTGAAGTTAAACGCAGGGAAGTACGAACAGACTTTCAAAACGCGAAACAAACACCGGAGCTCAAATCACTCAACATTTTGAGCAAAGTTTCTTACGAAACAAATGTCCCCTCGGAAAAATAAGAGTCCCTGCGCGCGGTCTTAGCACTTTCTCCCGGGTGCGGAAAATGGCGGAATCTGCTCCGCCGCGCAGGGCCCGGCAAAGCCGCCCCAGCTGTGTCAGGTGTGACTGCAGACACCTCTCCGGGAGGGACACGTGGCCCCCTTGGGAGGGGGTCACCCGCAGAGCAAAATTTCTCGGTCTGCTGCTGTGGTTTCCGCCAGCGGCGAGTCAATGGGCAGCGAGGACCCTAACTTTGAGCACCTTTGCAAAGGAGTCTTTTCAGGTCCATCTGTATTGAATCATTTCTCTGCGTGGACTGCATAAACAGTGGTCTTGCAAGTGTAACTCAGTTTGCAATTCATGAACTTGTTGCTTTTCTTCCCTACTTGGAACTAGGGATGGAATCCAGGGCCTCTGAACTGAGCTACATTCACATCGCTTTTTATTTTGAGATAAGATGTGCTAAGTTGTCCAGGTGGGGTTGGAACTTATGGTCCTCCTGCCTCAGCCTCCCAGAGGGCTGAGACTATGAGCAGGTGTGTGTCACCACACCTGGCTAATTGCTTTTCTTTCAAGCAAATCATCCCTGTGGAGGCTGCAAGCTGTCTAAATTCAGGGATTTCAAAAGAGAAGGAACTGGGCATTATAACTGTTTAGTTGAGCTTCCCAAAAGAAAAGCAAGCTGAAATGAAATTACATGTGATAAAAACAAAATACAGTGAATGCTTTTTTAGAAAAATGTATTACAGGAAAAAATACATTACCATTGACCCCCTAAAAATACTCATCTTTGCTTTGAACCCACTTATCCCGCCCTTCCTTCCACTTTCTGAAGCAGCTCCGAAAGATCTCTCCTGAGTGTCTTCAGTTGCACTCACCTGGCTGCCTCAACATCCTGAATCTTTCAAAACATTTCCCTTTCGTGGTCATTGTGACTTTGGGGAGGAGCCCGAGGCTGCACAGTGAAGGTCTGGTGGAGAAGGTGGGTGACAACTCTTTTGGAGCCTGCCTTCGGGTTGCATGGCGCGGGGCAGCAGCATTCACACTATTTTTGATCGCACCTCACAGAGACACTCAGGAAAGAAGGCATCCAGAGCTGCTTTACAAAGCAAGGATGATGGGCTAAGTGTGTTCATGGTGGGAAGTATCTGGAGGGGGATTAGTGGCAGTGTGTCTTTTACTGTAACAGATTTTAAACATTTAAACCTTCACTGTAGATCATACTTCATAAAGTTAGAAATTTTTCCTTGCAGCCTTTCCATTTTGTATCTCACTGAAACACCTAGAAGAGTAGCCTTCTCCAGCCCAGGCCAATTAGGACAGTTATGAAAGACTGCGGCTCTTTGTCTGGCTGGCTGGTTAGGTGCGAGGGCTGTCGGTGCTGCTGACAGACTCCACCGAGCTCACCCCGCTTTCCAGGGAAGGTTCTGGAAGAGCCTTAGCAGGGGCAGCTCTGCAGCCTCACTCCCAGGGGGCGCTGGACATGCTACCCACACCCAAACCCTGGGACTCTAGAGAGCACGCCTACGTCCCGGTCGGTCTCCAGGCTTCCCAAACACCGTCGGCATGACCCCGCCCCGGCCTGGGGGAGGGGCCACTGCTGAGCCTTAACCTGGGCGGCGCGGAGCCCCCGGAGGTGGAGCTGAGCGCGCGTGCTTGGCTGTAGTTGGTCTTATACCTGAAATTACTCCAGGGTTAGTGGCTGTTCCGAAGCTGTGTTAGCATGGCAGCAAGGGACAGTTCTGCAATAAAGGCCCTGTTTCTGGAAGTGTGGGAGGACCCTGCCACTTCACAGCTGGCAGCACGACTGGCGCCCAGAGCAGGGCACAGGCGGCCGCCCCGCCTTGCTAACAGGCAGCGCGGACCAGAGAAGAGGAGCTGCGCCCTCAGTCCACTGGCCACGAGGCAAACTCGTCTGGAACCGGAATCCTCAGTCCGCGGAGCATGTAAACCTGCCTTGCAAGTGCTTCACTTAATCTCCACTAAAGGGCCTGGGATGCCAATGTTTGCTTTTGAATGTCAATGACAAGGTTTTACTCCACACTTCAAATTCAGCTTTCAGAGAGTGCTTGAGTGGAAACAGAAACGCTTGTAAAAATAAAGCTGTCCCGAACAGACGTTAATCAGTGCATACCTCATTCTTTATATTTGTTTGCCTGAGAAATATATGTAAAGGGTAAAAAGACAAAAGAAACAGAATAATGGGGCAAACCTCTTCCTAACGCCTGGTGTGTGGACGAGAAGGGAGCACCGCACCACAGGAGGGAAAGGGAGGGAAGGGGAGGGAAGGGGAGGGAAGGGGAGGGGAAGAGGGAGTCCAAGGAGTCTGCAGCGAAACAGAATTAGGCACAGGCAGCTACGAGCTGGGAGGGCAGCGAGTGCGGCCGGCATGCAGCTGGGTGGCGAGCAGAGGACATGCATTTACCTGACAGGCGGGCAGTCTTGCCTCCTGGCTAGTTGTGAGCACTGTGGCGGTACGGAGGCAGCAGGCTGCTGACAATCTACGAGAAACTGATAAATTAGACATGTATACAAGGCGATGACAGCGCAGGTGTTAGTAACAGAACTAAGGCAGCTGCCTAAGAGATTTAGTGAGGAATGCATTCACACAGAAACACCTTGACCCTGAATGATGCCAATAGGAAAGATAGGCTTTTTTCATAATTAAAAAATTAGTGACACAAAATTAGTAGCGAGATTTCTGAAGTACGTTAGGACATATATAGCCATTCATTTTTGGCATTTTTATATTTCTAAAAACGAAGGATTTATTAACATAAGATGTTCATGTTCTAGGTCTGAACATGTCAGTAGTCATTTGCTTCCCCATGTGGATCTGTTGTTCCCGAGTGGAACATATTCTGATAAGTCAGTTCGTGGTCGAGACACACAGGCATACTGTCAGTTCCATAGGAATCTGACTCCTGTTAAGCATGCACACATTTTTTTCCCTGATTAACAGAAGAGTGTACAAGAAAATCATCCAAAATAATTTTTCTAAAAATCCATTTTACATACAGAAAACAAGCATCATTAGCTGAAATGTCAGCATCTTTGTCATATAGTAAATTGTTTATAACTTGGACTGGTAGAGAAAGCTAGCCTAAATTAATGGGAAGGTCCTTAGTTGTGTTTTTGCCATTTTATTTATTTATTTATTTGGTACTAGAAATTGAACGCAGGACCTTGCACTTGGGAGGCAGGCACTGTACCGCTGAGTTAAATTCCCAGGCCTGTTTTTGCCATTTTAAAGCAACATTATATGATTCATCCTAGCTTAACGGAGTGCTAGCTAATGAAAGTCCATGTGATAACTGATTAGCAGATTAATCATCTATGCCAAGAAAGCTTGCATGCTCAGGGTTCCAAATAAATAAAAAACCAGTCTGTTTACTGGCACCAGGTTAACTGTACTAGAATCATTCAAAAGACTGGTTAAAACTGCATACTTTATATGTGTGCAAAAAAGATTGCAAATAAGTTAAAATTAGTTTTACTTGAAAATCACTGTTAATTGAAGCACTTCTTGCTAACCACTTTGACTAAGCATTTGCTTAGCAAATCCCTTTCTCTATGTGTTATGTAGGTAAAATTTAAGCCAAACTATCACAGATTCTGAATTTAGTAGGTATTACTTATTCTAAAACCAATATATTCTGCTATAACAAAACCTCCCTATATCACTCCACAATAATTCACAAAAACTGCTGATGCTTTTATGTAAGACTTTGGAAAATAAACTGAAACTAGATGCAAAGCAGAATAAAATACAAGGCAAGCTTGATTTGAGGTTACTCAAGAGAATATCATTACTGAGAGGAGCCCTTATACAGTGGCCTTTGTTGAAGAGTAACTTATTACTTATTATTAATGAGAATCAAAGAATCTTATTCCTGTTACGCAGTTGTTCTTCTGATATTAGTAGTCTTTCAAATAACTGTTTTCTCAGATTTTTTTTTCTCCTATAACTTTCCTTTTGCAGCTTGATTAGCTCCAAAGATTCCCTTTTGTAGAAACTCAGAGTCTTAAGGGATGCATTCCTTTGTTTCTTTGTTTTTTAATCTTTGCTCCTTTTGGTTTTTCCAATAGCTTTTCTGAGTGGGAATTTAGGCCTCCATGTCAGTCTAACCTAGACAAGTACTGTACTGTATTTGTCAAGCAGGTGTGTGCTGCCCTCCTGTGGCTTGTTTGGATAAATGCAATGATGTGGAGAAGAGGCCCTGGCAATGGAGACAAAATTCTTCCAGAGCAGACCACTGGCCTCCGTGGGGTGGCAACCCCTAGGCCTAACCACAGCGAGAAAATGCTTACATAGTTTTTCATATCTCACATGTGCAGAAATGGTCCATTCTTCATTCAAAACACGCTTCATGAAAAGCAAAGAAAGCAGGTGAGCAGGCCCGCAATGCAGCCTTAATAAGTTGCTTACTATGTCGTGGTTTTTCTTTTATTTTCCCGTTTTGGTACTGGAGACAGAATGTAAGGCCTCACTCTTGCCTCCAAACTACATCCCTAGTACTTTTCGATTTTACTTTGAGACTGAGTCTCCCTAAATTGCCCAGGCTGGCCTCAAACTTGTGATCCTCTGCCTCAACCTCCTAGGATTACAGACAAGGCCACTATGCCTGCTGTGGTAGTTACTCTTCACACCTGCAGTGAACGTCACCTTCTTTCTCCACCTCGCCATTATTATTTTACTTTAGAATTGTTTTCAGTGCTGGGATTGAACCCAGGCTTCCACACATTGTAAGTAAGCACTCTCCTTTGAGCCGCAGCCCCAGCCCTACAGGAATCATTAAACAAACTCCCCAGATGGGTTGGTGACAGAGGAGAACATAAAACTTAAAACACAGCTACACTGCTCCGATGCAACTGCCTTCTAAGTCTCCCCTCTTCCACCCAGGGAGCCCCAGTTACGCTCCTTCCAGCCTTGCTGAGGTGCCGCTGTGTCTCACCCGTGCTCTGTGAAGTGAAGGAGGTGGCTGCGAGCCTGAGAGGTCCCTTCAGGCCTGGGCAGCCCCTGCACGGTCTCCCTTGCTCTGCTTGGACCTACTCTGCCACTTGCTCATGAGGGAATTAGGCTAAGGGGCCAGGAGACAACCTCGAGACTTACAGAGCAGGCACCGAAACAGCCCACAGCTACTGCTGTCATGTGGTCACCAGCAGTCAGGTCTGTCATTCAGTGACACGGGTGCTCCAGTTATGTTTGCAACTGCTTGGCAGAGGGGACAGAAGAGGAACACAGGAGATATGGTCCCTGCTTTATTAGAAGACAAACAATGATGAGCACTACAGCAATATGTCATGGTTTTGATGGTGATGGTGATGATGAAGCAGACAAAACAGCCCATACTTGTTTACAGTTTACCAAGTGTCAGGCATTGTGCAGGTGTTTGATATGCTTGCTGCCCTGTGACCCGACATTACTAATCCCAGTTTACAGCTGAGGAAAGGAAGAATTAGCTTGAGTAACTGGGTGAAGGCCAGTTAAGCAGCAGAGAGGGGATCCGTGCTGCTCCTACAGCCATGGTGCTACAGGACCTTGCAGCAGAGGTGAACTAAGGTGAGGTGGATTAGACTGAATCCAACTCCAGGTAACCAAATCTGAGTTGTCAGGGAACGCTGCCTGCAGACTGACATCTAGGCTGACATCGCTGGCAACTACAAAGTGTTCAAGCTAACAGTTAGCTGTCACTTGCAGGCCTGAAGAATGTCACAGGGCATTCAAGAGCTTGTCAGTGCTGCAAGGATGCAGCCAGCACAGGGTGAACAGGGCTACCATGCGGCCAAGCCCCCGAGGGTCTGCATACGCCCACGGGAAGAGCGTCTCTCACTAGACAGAGACTTCAGGGAGAAAGAGACAGTCTGGGGGTGCAGCTCAGGGGTACCGCACATGCTTAGCATGTCCAGGGCCCTGGGTTCCATTTCCTGCATTGGAAAAAAGGAGAATGAGGGAGGAGGGGAGGGGAGAACGGGGGAGAGGAGGGAGAGGAAAAGGACAGGAGGAGAAGAAACATCATGCTGCTAAGTCTACATGATGCACCCTTTCCTGCAAGCTTTACATTAGTCATCTGTTTTCAGGTTTAATAAGTTGATACATGGGACTATACCAAAGTCTCCTATTTTGAGGCTATTTTCTCTTTATATATAAACACAGATGGACAGACAGACCTACACGCGCGCATGCACGTGGTGTGGGGACGGCAACCAGCGCCTGTGCGCACAGGACACTGTCACGCCATCGTTCTTCATGATGTCCCTCAAGGTGTGGCGCCATCGCAGAGGTGTGTCACACACTCCCGCAGACTCATCTGTGCCAGTTCCCTGCCCGGGGCACCAAGATGCGGTGGTGAGGGGTGACCAGGCTGCTGGGGCCGCAGCCCGTTTCTCACTCTGGACCCAGTTGCCTCTTGCACGGCCACGGGGACCTTCTGAAAGCGTTGCCTCGAAGACAGTGAAAACCCTCACAAGCACAAGGTGAGCGAGGCCCGGGATGGGGACACCGTCTTGTTTCTATAAAGATGGGGCTGAGAACAACCAACGCCCCTGGCAGGGAAGGGGCCTGGCCCCTGGCTTTCCCTCATGCTTCTATTTTTAACCTTTAAATGCAGTTGAGAAAACGAACCCATTTTCCCAAAGTCGATGCCTCAGGGAGCTGGGCACCCACTGGTGTCCAAAGTGGGCGGGAAGGGAGCTGGGGGCAGTGAGAGGGCCGTGTTTGGGTTCCGCTCTGGCCCGCAGATGTGGACCGCGTGGCTGGCAGCGTTCCGCGGGGCCCTGGCCGGCAGGACAGCGGTCACTGCGGGCGGTTGCACCGCCAGCTCTTCGGACTCCCTTCTCCTTACCCAGCTCCTCCCCGAACGTGCGGGCTCTGCCGGGGGCTGCTCGTTTTTGCTTCCTGCAAAGACGGTGTCCTCTGCGTTTCCCTCATGCTTGAGACACGGGGCAGGCTCTCCTCGCTTGCCCTCTGGCTCTCGGACTGCGGACCAGCTCTGCATATCCCTCTGCCCGCAGTGTTCAGACAGGACACTGAGTGTGCTCGATGTCCCGGCCAAGAGCAGCAGGCGGTGGGCGATCTTGCCTCCTGAGTCCCCCAGTCCTTAGAAAACAGCCGGAAGCAGCGTTTTGGGACGCCACTTCCTCTGCGACTTCCCGCTGACTTCTGTTCACAGCCATCGGCCCGCACGCCCGCCCTCCCCACTCCCTCACGCGTGTCCTTCGCCTCTGTCCCCATGACCTCAGCTCTTCCCTCGCGGTGCATCTTTTGGATCCCAGAATATTCCCTTCCTCTCCCATTTCTTTTCCTCTCTCAATCTGAAAATGTGCTACTCATGACCTTGATATCATTATCTAAGATTAACACCTAATATCAGGGACAGGCTAAGTCAAGGTCATATTTCATAAATACCAATCGGTGAGCTTGGACCCTTTAGAACAACCAGTTGTGATTCCAAACAACTGCCTTGTCAACTAGACTCGATTTCTCTTTAGTCTCAGGGACACTAGAACACGGAACTGGCTGTTTGCCAAGGTATATTATCGATCTCCCTGGTTCTGCGACTATGAGGACAGTCTAGCAGACAGGAAATAATCCCCCCAGTAATGAGGATTGGATCTAAGGCCTCCACACTGAGTTACATGACATTACCAGGTTTTTGTTTTGCTTTACTTTTTGAGACAAGATCTCGCTAAGTTGTCCAGGCTGGGGTAAAAATTGAGATCTTCCTGTTTCAGTCACCCAGAGTACAGGGATCACAGATGTGCACCACCAGGCCTGGCTTCAGAAGTCATTCTTGATGAACTCATGCTGGCTGTCAGCAATTCTCATTATATACTGGCACATACGAAACTCAATTTCTAGAAATTTACTTAGGATTAGCCTCATGTTTGTTGGTCTACAGTTTAGAGAAAACTTTTTTTTCACTGCATAAAAACTACATGTTCACACCTCTTCTTACATACCTAGGTAACTATCCTCTTATTGTGTTATTCTCTTTCTCACTGTGTATTTTTGACTCTCTTCCATATGTCCATAATCTTTCAGTATCTTTTCTTGAAAGAAAGGGGTGTGTGCTTTCCTCTTTTCTTGTTTTGAAAATGAACTCATGCACTCATATTCTCAAAAATAGTCAGGAGAAATGTGAGTTTACAATACAAAGAGCACACACTCTTCCCCCTCCCCGTGAGACATATAATTATTTTTGTTAACTTGGTGTAATGTTCCCAAGACTGGGTTTTTGTTTTTTGGTTTTTTTTTACAGTAGTGGGGATTGAACTTACAACCTTGCACCTGCCAGGGAGGCACTTAAGCCACTGAGCCAAACTCCCACCCTAGTTTTTTTTTTTTTTTTTTGAGGCAGGGTGGCACTGTGTAGCTCAGGCCAGCCTTGCTCATGTTGTAGCCCAAGCCTGCCTCGAACTCACAACGCTCCTCCTAACTCAGCCTACCGAGTGCTGGGATTAAAGGCATGTGCCACCACGCCCAGTTTCCCAAGGCTGTTTTTAAAAATGTTTAATAAACCAATTGCAACTGGCTGTCAGAGAACAACGTTGCTGTTATTTTCAAACAGATACCACTCAGAACCAAAGATTTCATACACAGTGGTACCTTGGTTCACAACTGATGAGCATGGCCAGGGGCATCTTTTTGTGCCCTTCATTTTCATATAAGTTTGTGAGCTGACACACCACTGTACAGTATTTAGAATAAATTATCAATGCTTACTGCAGACCTTTCGCAGATGACTAGACTAGAAAAGCAGGGTTATGAAAGTTCTTGGATAAGCAGTGGACAGAGAGCTCTGGACGACCTCACACCAACTTTCTCTAGCTGATGATCGAAGTGCAGAGCTGCCCTTCTGCGTCTACAGTGGAAAAAGGTTATTCTCTTTCTGTAGATTTGGACATGGGTTTGGGCACTGAAAGGAAAAGGAAGAGCAGGCAGGAGAACAGGAGGAAGGGTGAAGGGTGGAAAATAATGGGGAATGCACTACTTACAAAGTACTACAGTGTGTAGACAGGAGGCTAAAAGCTTTGTACACAAAGACCCTTTGATCCTTGTAAAAACTCAAGGAGATAGATTTCATTTTTACTTAGAATGAGAAACTGAGAGTTAAAGAGGTTAAGAAGTTCATGCCTGGTCCTTTTGAGTAAGACATTTTCTCAAGTGGGGAGGTATCAGGAACTGAACTCAGGACCTTGTGCTTGCCAGGCAGGCGATGTGCCACTGAGCTATATCCCCAGCCCCTTGGGCAGGACTTTTATAGTGAACAAAAGCTTTTTAGTAGCCAGGGGTAATGGAATGCACCTGATCAGAAGGAACTCAAATCTGAGCCCAGTCTGGGCTACTTAGCAACTAGTGAAACCCTGAATGAATGAAGGAGTACATAAATAAATAAATGGGGGCTGGGAATGTAGCTCAGTGCAAAGTTCAACCCCCAGCATTATCCCACAAAACAAAATAAAATAAAACATTTAGTGTCCATAAACCTGGTTCAGTTTGTTTATCATAATAGCCATGTATCAATAGCCGGGCGTGGTGGCGCACGCCTTTAATCCCAGCACTTGGGAGGCTGAGGTAGGCGAAGTGCTGTGAGTTCGAGGCCGGCTTGGGCTACAACGCGAGCGCAAGGCCGGCCTGAGCTATACAGTGCGACCCTGCCTCAAAAAACCAGGGCTGGGAGTTTGGCTCAGCGGCTTATGCGCCTGTCAGGCAGGTGCGAGGTTGTGAGCTCGATCCCCGGTGCCACCAAAAAAAAAAAAAAAAAAAAAAAAAAAAATAGCCATGTATCAAACTAGAAGTCTGAAGACCAGAAGGCCTAAGGGGTTTTCTTAACACCTATGGAAAGAATGGCAAGGTTATGGAAGTTATGAGCCACAACTTCTGCTCTCTCTAGTTTCCCTCAGTTGTCTGGGCCTGGCTTGAACTTGAAATCCTCCTGCCTCAGTCTCCCAGAGTGCTTAGCATACAGGTGTGTGCTACCATACCTGGCTGAGTCCATTCTGTATCATCCACCCATGAAACGTCCCATGGATGGGGATGACGGTGGTGATGGTCTTCCAGGTTCATATGTGGAAGCCCTAACCCAGCATTTGGAGACCAGGCCTATGGGGAGGTGACGAAGTTGAAGTGACACCATTAGGACTGGCTCTGATGTACCTCACATCCTTATGGCAGGAGAAGACATCGGGGATGCTCACCCATGTCAGAGGAAGGACTATGAGGACGACACAGCAAGGACACAGCCATCTGTAGGCCAAGGGAAGCGGCCTCAGGAGAAGCCAGATGTGGGGCACTTTACGCTTGGGCTTTAAGCTTCTGGAGTCCTTAGAGAATGAAATTTTCTTGTTGAGGTTGCTCGGTCTGGTCTGAACCTGAGCACGGGAAAAGAGCTTTTGCCACTTGCTCCAGAGTGAAGCAGTGGTCCTGCTTACTCTGCCAAGAGTCCTCAGCCCAAATAAACCAAAGTAGTTCAAGGGCTGAAACAGATATGCTTTGATTCAAGAAGTGCAAAGCAAACCAAGATCTACAGAAGGCCAGAAACACAAATTCTGAGTGAAAATCTGCAGGTTTTCTTCTTAGCAAAAGCATGCTGGACGGAAGTGAAAATGGCCAAATCTCGTTGTATTTGGGAAAATTAGACTGATAGAATGTGAAACATGCATAATTCCGTGCAAAAGATTGAAATTTCTTCACACTGTGCACTGAGATAGAAAAACTATAATTACAAACAAGTCTCCCAAACTTGGGAATTCTGTGTGTTGGTGGATAACAGCAAAAGGTGCCCCCATCACCAGGTACCGGTACACTCCGGGCACACTCAGGTGCAAGCCAGGGCCACATGCAAAGACCCTTAGTTATGGGGCTCCGACACCCCACAGTCATTTCCTGTCTTTTGCCAGTGGGGCTTCTGCAGTCATTCTCTAGTGACTGCGACTGAACCTTGAACCGAGGGTCTTGCACTCAGCCACCTCCCCAGGCTGTTTACAGTATTTACTTTGACACAAGATCTCCTCTAAGTGGCTAACTTGCAAAGGCTGGGCTCGACCTCAGACCTCCTTCCTCAGCCTCCTGAATGCTGGGATTACAGGTGTGCACCCCACGTCAGACTCTAGTGTTGCCTTGATTCTGCATTTTCTCTCCTCTATGCTCTTCACCTCTCCCTGTCAGCTCGGCATTCAGAGTCTATCAGCAAGAACCAGCTGTTTGTTTACTTACTTGTGGCCTGTGGGGTTGAACCTGTACCCGCACACAAGCGAGTCATGAATTCTATCATTGAGCCACACCAGCCTCAAGCTTTGTGTTTCAGTCCCTGCTCTGCCCACTAGTAGCTGAGCACCACTAAAGAAGTGACAACCATTCTGAGCCTGGCTTTGTAAGCCTTGTGCACTTGATGAGCAGGGACATTAAATATCAGTCTTGCAGAGTCTGCATGAAGGTCAGGCGAGAGAAGGTGAAAACACACAGCCCGGAGTCTACTGATGACGACAGAGGGACAAAGGGAAGGGAGGAGTGGATAGGACATTGAGGTTCTCAGCTTCGAAAAACAAAGTAAACAGGCATGGTGGGGCTGAGGCAGGAGGACTGCAAGTGTAAGCCCGGCACGTGCAATTCAGGGAGACCCTGTCACAGAGCAAAAAACCAAAATCTTCCTCCTCTCTGGAACTATTCAGAGTCTTTCAGTCTGGGTTTACAGAGAGAAATCGCTGTTCCCTGCAAACTCCTCTACCACTCATCTTCCCTGGCATTGTTGCCCAACTTGTGACCACCAATTTCCTTGCAGGGTACCGAATCACCCTCAGCCAGGACCATACCTTCTACTTCTGTTTCTCTGCAGGACTCTGCTCAGAAGGTTCTGTGTGGTGCACAGCACCTGCTAATCTACTGACTCCGGCCTCGCTACAGCCTCTGTCCCTTCAGTAGGACCTTTTGAATGTTCGGTAGATCTACTTGAAGGAAGCTTGCAATTTGGGCATTTCTGTCATTAAGGAAACATCTTTCTAAGAAAAGGAACAAAGAAGAGAAATTAAAAAAAAAAGAAGAGGAACTAGTAACTAGTAAATATTTCCATATAATGCTGTCAATTTTCCTAATAATTGATAGTTGGAGATTTTATAAGATTTTGATGCATAAATAATTGAAAATAATTTTGAAATTGCCATTAAGATGTGTCAAACAGTATCAATACTAAATTATTCCTCACTAAATCTACAAAATGACTAATCATGTGTTAGTAATGTAACAGAGAAGTTAATGGAAAAGAAGCATTGAGTACATTCTTCTTATAGTAACAACTTAAATATTTAAGTAGACCTAGGGACCTCCAAACAAATCAACTAAAAAGACAGTTACAGAGAATTTAGGAAAAAAGGAGGAAAGTTTGAGAGAGAAATATTACATAAAAATAGTAACAGCATGAGAGAGAAACATAAGTACTAATAACAGGAAAAGTTGAAATATTTTCAAAAATCATATGATGAATTTCATAGTATATTGACACAAATAAAAATGGACAGCTGTGAACACCTTTGACTTTTTATAATCAAACACATAGAGTTGGCTATCTCAACACTTTTGCCAAACATATCACATGACCTGTTAACACAATTTTCTCTGATATTACCCACATATGACAGCATAAATTCTAACTTCTTAGGGGTATAATCTGCTAATTTATATCATTAGACACTTCGGCCTTATATTACACCAGTGTTTAGCTGCAAATTCCATTATATGTTTGTACCCTCGAGAGTCAGAAACAATCATTATTCATTAAGGTTTTTCAGAGAACAAAATAACAGAATTGGTGAAACGCATCAAAAATTTCAGTATACAGGAGATCATGCAAAGACCTGGTGACAAACTTAAAAAGCATCTGACTCTGCCTTTCATAAGTGATAGCTGCATACATTTTATCACATTGAGTAAACAAGCAGTGAATTGTTTCCAACGATGTCAATCAGAGAATGACTTCCTAAGATGTAAAAAGCAGCTCTTTTCAGACTTTTCAGGGTCACAGGTAGACAAAAACTTTGACTAATTTTCCATTCTCTGTCCTCATGAATGTCACATGACTAGCTGGTAAAACAAGAGTAATCTGCACAGGAAAATCTATTTCATTTCAAAGCTTGCAGAAGAGAAACATGAAAATGCCCTGTAGAACAGTGACCTTCCCTGTAGTCATGAGCACGTGTGTCATCAACAGCATGTGCAGGAGAGACAGGAGGACACGGGGGACACGGTGGCCCCAACAGGTAAAAGGACAGTTTGCTGCTGAGTTCTTACACCTACTGAACACCTTTGAAGACATAACCTTTGGTTTAGAAATGACTTTGTCTGTTGCAGCTGACACAGAGTTAACTCAAGGTAGGACCAGTGACCTGTTGTTGGTAAGCAAAGCCCATAGCAGCATCTATCAAACGAAGAGCAGCTATTCCTTTAAGGTCAAGAGTTAATTCAACATTAAAAAAGACAAAACAGAGAAATAAAGTTAAACCACAACCAAGAACCCACTAAATAGATCAATTGTGAAAATAGATCCCAGACAAGAAAAATATGAGACACCCCTCGATGAAATGTGTTTGATTTTCTTACTCAGTATTTTCTTTCCCATTGTTTTTTTTCATTGCAAAATAACATCACACTAGAAAATATTTTGAAAGCTCAGGGTATCCTCTTCTGTAATCAGTGGATCTGAAAATTATAGACTTCCATCAATGTCAGCTCTTTCTTGGCTTTTTTTCTTTTTAAGAAAAGAGTACTTAAAAAATATAATCTACATTTTGGGGGAGAAACAACTCAGAATCCCCCAACTAAACCAAGTATTTTAAAATAACTCATGCTCTCACAAATAAATTAAACCATAGGAAAAGCAAATGTTTAAATACTAGATAGTTTTAAAATCCAAGTTTACAGAAGGTAAATTCATTTTTCAAGGGAAAAAAATAATGATTTACATTGAAAAGTTTCCTAATGTAAAAGCGCTGGATTCATAGCAGTTTAACTGAAACATAATTATTCAAGAACACGATCAAGGAAAACAATGGTCACCTGCGTGTTCACAGCCAACTTACCTCTTTTTGCTTTTGATGTCAAGTAGTGCATAAAAAGAAAAAAAAGTTTATGTTTAACTTATTCTAATGTCATTACATAATGGCTTATTCTCATATATACCTACTCAGAGTAAAGGTCTACCCTGGTTTTTAAAGAATTCTATGAATCGAGGTGAAGTAAGAATTCCCTGACACCAGAAACAGGGTTAGAGGACTAAGCGGCCCACTCACTGGGGGACCTGCCATGGGCCTAGGTGCCATCTGACCATGAACAAATAGTAACCATTCCTACTCTAAACTCCAAATTTTGAGTCTCATAATCAGCAATGTCTGTTCTGTTCTGCAGGTGTGTGTGTGTCTGTGTGTGTGTGTGTGGTGCTGGGGATCAAACCCTGGGCCTCCTACACCCCAGGAAATCACTGCTCTGTGTAGCACTGAGTTTCACCCATCCTCCTGGCTGACTTTCTGTTTGTAGTAGGACGCACTCTTCAGTTTGTTTCTGAGGTATCAGAGATGGAACCCAGGGCCTCAAGCATGCAAGGTAAGTGCTGTACTGCTGAGCCCAGTTAGGACGCAGGGTTAAGCATAATGAAGAATTGAGAGGCAAGGATCCATTTAGAGAAAAAAAGAAAATGAAAAGGAAAGATAGATGAACAAATTTAGGGCGGCAAAAACAAAACAAAACAAAACAAAAATCCTCAGTGTGAGGGAAATGTATTGTCTTTAAAAAAATATCAATTTTTATATTCTGCCACAAATAAGTTTAGTTAAAATGACAGTCCTTCCATAGGTCATCACCCTAAAAAAATAGATGCATGCATTTTACATAAATCTTTAAATGTGAATTTTGAAGTCAGGAGTTTTTTGTTTTTTAACTGCTTATTCTAGCTGGGCAAGACGTACACATCTTTAATCTCACCTACTTGGGAGGGTCATAAGTTCAAGGCCAGCCTGGGAAACCTGATGAGACCCTATCTCAAAGTAAAATAAAAGGCACTGAGGATAGAGCTCAGAGAGTGAGCACATGCCTAGTGTGTGGGAAGCTTCAGGTTCAGTGCTCAGGACTGAAAAACAATAAAGATAAATAAGTCATTTTAAAAGGCATAATTTTAAGACTGACGATCCAATCTGGCCCATCTCCTGTGAAACAGTGGCTGACAACAGCCAGGGTGTGAGATGCCAGCTCTAGACCAGTCCCTCTGAAGGATATCTGACGTGTGCGGACTGACCACACTTAAGTGACGTAAATAAGCAAAATGCCAAAACAAAAACAAAAACAAACCCAAGACCAAAAACAAAAAGAGAAAACTGGGGTCCTATAATGAGTAAAGACAAGATTAACTTATAGATTTGTATACATTTCACAAAACACAAAATCTGTGATAGTGAGAATATAGCAATGACTGTTTATTTTTGGCTGAGGTGACAAAGGACCATGAATTGAATGATTATATGACATATGTATGACTACACCATTTTGGGTTGCCTTTTTCCTTTTTCCGCTCACACCTTCCAGGCTTAATATGCTGCGGAAATGGCCAAGAAGCCTGAAATGACCAACAGACCCCTGATGAGCCAGTGTGTGGGACAGTGACACACAGCTGTGCTGGAGAAATCTCCAGGTGTCAGGAGTGGGTCCTTGTCTTTTAGTGAATACAATGCATATGAATCTTATCTGGCTGACCAGCCATAGAAGTTTAAGTGTCCAGATGCAAAATGCTACAGAACCTCATCTTCTCTACATCACGTAAAAGGCATAAAAGGGGCAAGCCTGCACCTGCCCGTGTGAGCATTACAACGACACACGTCATTACAGTGACACCTGTGCCAGCTCACAGCCAGAGCTGACTCTCCCTCCGGGCCTGCTGACTTGGAACTCGAGAGAGCCCCTGATCCTGGGCTGCTAAGCAGAAAGATCTATTCCGCACTCTGCTCAGAAGCCTCAGTGTGGCATGCTGAGGGTGGTTAAAGAAGATCTCCCATTACAGCAGTGCCCTGATACCCAGTGTAACAATATGGGTATATTTTTACATACTGAATGCTATCTGCTTTGAGAAGGAAATCAAGGTGTTAGCACACTGCAAGAATTCAGTGTGAACTTAGGAACATGAACTGCTCTTTCCTATTGTGCATATTCAGATCCTAACACACAGACACTTTATTTTTTGCAGGGCTGGGGAAGAGTTCAGAGCCTTGAGTATAACAGGCAAGGACTGAGCTACTTGTCCAGCCCCACACATAGATACTTCCAGCTGTCAAAAATTTTGTCTTACACATTAATGGGAATTTTTCTTTTTGGAAAACAGTTTCCCATTTTGTGGAAACTATAATGCACAGTGTTGAGATGTTAGTTTGCTTAGATATCTATATAGAAACACAAGTTTACACAAGGGGTTCCATCATAGGGTCTCAGTGGGGAGAAGCGTCTTCAGGACTCTTCTCCACATGCATGAGGCTTCATGGGCAGAAGCTGGCTTGCCCTGGGCACTGGCTTTCCTGGGTACCCTCTGCAGCTACTTGGATACATTGAATTCTTTGCAAACAGGAAAGGCCCTTGGAAAGGCAGTTTGGACACAGGTCTCGGGATGCTGTATCATCTGTGTGTTATTGCTGAGGGTGTACAGCGAGGGCATGCAGAGCTCTCAGACCAGCGCCTGTGGGTGGGGTGACACAGATTGCCACGCCCTGCGAAGCACGTTGAGGCCAGTCCCAGAGTCCACTGCACGGGACACTGGGACGCGAGGCAGAAGGGGGTAACATACAGCATACAACTGTCCTGCTGTGTGTGTGGACTAGTTGTTTTTTATTGAGTAGAGGCTGGTCCTTTAAGTTCAAAGCAGAATTTCTACGATTCTGGATTCTACAAATCAACCCTAGAGGTGTCTCTTCTGGGTTTTGGATCTCCCTGTTGATGTTTATTCAGGGAGGCAGAAGGCAGGGCCATTTGGCCATCTGTTCTCAGGGAGGGCAGCAGGCACTGCTGGGACTGTCCTGGGCCTCATGTGTCTCAGCATGCCTGGCCTTGCATGTCGTCCCCATTCTGCACACAGCCCCATGGGCTCTGGCTTCAACACCGTGTGGGGGCCCTGAGGACGCTGGGATGGCTTTTGCTCTGAATTTGTAAGCCAAGAACACTAAGAAGTGTATTTTCTTTTACCTTACAGATATCTAAGAGAAAGAGTATACCTTTTCAAAGGAGTTAAGAAAATTTCAAGCCGGGCGTGGTGGCGCATGCCTTTAATCCCAGCACTCGGGAGGCTGAGGTAGGAGGAGCGTTGTGAGTTTGAGGCCGGCTTGGGCTACAACGCGAGCACAAGACTGGCCTGAGCTACACAGTACGATCCTGCCTCAAAAGACCAGGGTGGGAGTTTGGCTCAGCGGCTTACGCGTCTATCAGGCAGGCGCGAGGTTGTGAGTTCAATCCCCGGTGCCGCAAAAAAAAAAAAGAAAAAAAAAGAAAATTTCAGTTCCTATGGGTTTGATAAGATTTAACTTTATGATTTACAATTTAAAATCATATAATGCTAGATAGTCGGCAAGGATTGAGAAAGTACATCCAACCGTCTGTGCACTGCTGCTGCAGCACAGGGTGCCGCAACGGCCCCTTTCGTAGTAAACGGCGGCATCCTCTCACCATGGTTTATTCTGCTTGCAATGCTCAGGCTTTGAATGTGGACTCTTTTAAGAAAATGCAGTACCTGGATGAGAATACCTGATGGAAGCCACAGAAAACGAAAACAGGATGAAGGTGTGGACAGGACTATGGCAGCCCAGGGCCCCCGATGGCTGCTCGGCTGCTGCGCGGCTCCCCTGCCGCAGGGAGCTGTTTACTTGGCTCTGCCCTCAGTCCTCTCTTCTAGGAAAGCAAAAACTCATCTTGAAAGAGGCTGATGTATTTTCAGTGACATTGAATGGTGCCACTTAAAAGTGGCAAGATGCATTTTAAACATTTTCAAAACACTTTTTCCTTAAATTAAGAAATACAGGCTTTCCACAACTTGGTTATATCAATTTTTTAAAAAACACTAAGTTGTTTTGTTTTATTGTTTACTGTTATTGTTTTATAATATTTACAGAACATTAGGGGCCGGGCATGGTGGTGCACACCTGTAATCCCTGCACTAGGAAGGCTGAGGAAGGAGGACTGCCAGGAGTTTGAGGCCAGGCTGGGCTACACAGTGAGTTCACAGGCAGCCTGAACTACACAGTGAGATCCTGTCTCAAAAAAAAAAAAACAAAACATAAATAAATAAATAAATAAATAAAAATAAATAAAAAAGAAAAGAAAAGAAAAGAGCCGGGTGTGGTGATGCACGCCTTTAATCCCAGTACTCGGCGGGGCTGAGCTAGGTGGAGCATTGTGAGTTTGAGGCCTGCTTGGGCTACAACATGAGCAAGGCCAGCCTGAGCTACATAGTGCGACCCTGCCTCAAAAAAACTAGGGCTGGGAGTTTGGTTCAGTGGCTTAAGCACCTGCTTGGCAGTTGCGAGGTTGAGTTTGATCCCTGGTACCAACAAAAAAAAAAAAAAAAAGGGAAATTAGAAACTAAGAGCCACGTGTGGTGGTGGTACACGTGTAATCCCAGTACTCAGGAGGCTGAGGCAGGAGGATTGCCGTGAATTTGAGGCCAGCCCAAGTTACACAATGAGTTGGAGGCCAGCTTGAGCTACACAGTGAGATCTTGTCTCAAAAAGAAAAACAAAATATACCAAAAAAACTAAATATGTACCATTTTAGATCTTATTTTAAATCACATGTGAGTTATTAAAATTTAATTTCTGCACAGAAATTGTATCAAAACCACTAGTAAGTGAGACAGTCTGGAACTGCACTGTCCGAGATGGCACTAGTGGTGGGGCCAGTTGTTTTTGTGCATTTCATGGTGAAATGACACCACTGTGAATGCACTGTGTTAAATAAAATATATTATAAAATGAAGTTCACTTGTTTCTTTTTACGTTTCATAAAGCAGCTAGTTGAGAATTTAAAGTTATATATGTGGCTTATATTTCTACTGGGTTGCTCTGGTCTAGAAATGTAAAGAGTCTGGTAGCTGACATTTTTGTCACCTGGCAAGAAATACTCCTACTTCACATATGGAAACATTTTAAAGCTCTCGTAAAGGGTTCAAACTTTCTTCCTTTTCCTCTATAAATTTCTTTGATTAAAAATAATCCGAAAATCCAGGTATGGTGGTGCAGATTTGTAATCTCAGGACTCAAGAGGTGAGGCAGGGGGATCAAGGATAGTCTGGGCTATACAGGGAGAGTGTCTAAAAAAAAACAAAAACAAACAAGCAACCCCCCCAAACAAAACAAAACAAAAACTCTCCAAAACCAAGAGATGAGCTGATGTGAAATCAAAGCCAAGATAAGTAAGTGAAGAAAACAGCACGCATGATGATGTGGTTGTGGTGGCATTGCTGATAACACACACCACATGTGCCTGTTTACATGTGCGTATAGCGCCATGCATCTGCCTGCACGTGCAGAGAATGTTTCTGGCAGGATCTAGAAGGCTGGGTGGGCACAGCTGTTGCAGAGGTCTATTTTCTACCATATACACTTGTGCATCTTTTGAATTTTGAACCATCATTAACTATTGAAAAATATACTTAAAAGTTGTAACAAATATACAAAAAAGAAATAAAGGAAGCATGTAACTTTCTACAGTACTTAGTACTACAGTGATCAATTTTGCCCTCTAAAATGGATTTTTTGGTAAGTTATTTTTATTTTTAATTTTTTTCCTCCAAATCCTAAAATGGATTTTTAAAACTCTTGGCCTTGATTTTTAGGCATGCATATACTAAAATAATCAAAGACACTTCAAATGACACACGTGCTATCTGGCTTAAATTATAAAAGAAATGAGTAATTCACTTCGAAAAATACATAGATTTTACTATATTAAAGGGTACCTGAGTTAGACTATTTGTAATTCTGTATACCAAGAGAACTATACATGTCCAAGATAAGCCATAATAAAGCTATTTATTTTGATACTGTGGGCAATTTGAACTGATGATTAGTTATCCAACAAGTTGAAGGTCTACTATGTGCCAGGAACTATGTGAGACACTGGGATTCAAAGACCTAGGAGGTTCTGGCCATAAGGAGATCAGAGACACACAGGAGAATCCAACATTAAACTCCAACCACGCTATCTGCAGCGGGGTGCGGGGTAGCTCATCTCCCCAAGGAGAGATTTCTCAATGTCTGTATGTATGGACATGACAGAAAAGCAGTGTATATGACACAGAGCTTAAATAAGCAAAAGGGTAGCAATCATGGAATCCCAAAATATTTTTTTTGAAATTAGCTTTTAAAATAAAAAAATGGTGAGCTAAACTTGAAGATATTTGATATTTATCTAAACAAAGCAAATACATTGCTAGTTGGAAAACTCAAATGAACTGCTCTATTTTTCAGTTTTTAATTAGGTGTTGGTCATCACAGTGACAGAATCTAATAAACAGATAAAGCTCTCAAATGATACCCTTAACATGGCACATTCTGACTCAAGGTCATATGATACTAAGAGGTTTCCTGGAAAAATAAAATCACTACTTGAAGGACTACTGAAAGAAATGTAAAAACAACTGGAGGTGTACATTCCCGCACCAAAAAGAAAAAAAAACTTGCAGCATGTGTGACTCATTAAAGCTGGACACTGGAACCAGTGTTTAATTATATACTACTGTATGTAGGAAAAATGTGTAGTTGATAATCTTGTGGTTTTTCTGCTATGCTGGGGAGGAAACCCATGGCCTTGTGCATGCTAGGTGAGCAATGTACCACTGAGTTACACCTCCAGCCCTAAATTAGTATTTCTGAATTAAGTTTTGTTTTGGCAGATTCTAAACTCATAGGTACTAGAGGATAAGCCTTCTAGAGGGAAGAACTCTCTGGAAGTTACGTGGAAAAAAAGATTAGCCTAAAAGATTCCAGGTTTGGCAGAATACTTGCCTGGTATATTCAAGGCCCTGGTTTCCCTCCCCAGCATGAGAGAAGAGAATAAAGATTACAGGTTTCAACAAAAGGCTTTCACTGCACTCCTACTCTTTCAAGGACTGAGAATGAATAGTTATGAGCAAATAGGAAAGCCTCTACAGGAAAAATACAACTTAGAAACAGCAAGCTACTGAGGCCATTCATTCAGGAAGTTCAAGTAACATTTACTGAACCCTTCCTACATACAAAACTGGGGACGGTGAGGGAGCAAGTGGCAGGGCAGGGCAGGCCGTGTGTGCTCAGGACGTGCTGGCCTCACGCTGGGCATCTCCCCTTGCATGCACATGCAAGCTTCTCTCTTCCCCAGCTTTGACTGTGGCATCCCCCTCCCCATCTGCATGTCTCATGAGTCTGCACACCTGCTTCTTCACCTCAGAGGTTACCCAGCCTATTCTCTTCTCCACCTTGCTGTCAGGATGGCATTCTGTACTGAACACCTGGCCTACCCTTGGCACCATGGCAAGAAGTTGGCCAGCTCCGATGTGCTCTCTGGGTCCTAAGTCCCTGCTCACCTCTACTCTCATTCCCATCACTTCCAAGTCCTGAGCAGACTGGAGCCATGAGCTCATGGCCTGCGCACTCGAGCTCTGTTCCTCTTCGTGTTACTTACACCTTCATCGATACCTCCCTCCTATTTCATAGCCAGCACTCGAGGTTCTTCTGGGAAGAGGTCTCTAACACCTTCACTTACTCCAGGAGCATCTACTAGCACTATTACTTATGTGCCCACTTCCTCCTATCAGAATGTGACTACCTGCCTCCCTCTTTCCTTCCCAAAGGCAGGGCCTTACACATGCTAGGCCAAGCATTCTACCACTAAGCTACATCCCTAGCCCATGACTGTGAGTGCTCTGGAGGAGGATGGGGTGGGATTTCATTTGAACTTCATTGTACACCAACAGCCGAGGAAAGTGCCTGACATACAGCAGGTGCTCAGTACATTTTGATGAATGAATGAATGGACAAAGGTTGACGAAAGAAATGTAGTTTTTGTACAAGTGGGCTTTGTAATACAACAGCCAGGAAAATGTTCTCTGGTTCATATGCAGTGAAATGTAAAAGCACTTTTCACTAGGAAAATATTTGTGTGTATGTTAACTATATAGACTTAAAGGAGTTATTTCATGTAGCTTTTAAATAAATCAGCAAAATCTAAAATATCACAGAAAAAATGTCAGATTTCCAAACAATACTATTAGGAGTAGTAACCTAAGGGCAAATTGTTTAGGGTGTTACTTCAAGAAGAGACTTCCCATCTGCTTTTCCAAGGCTGAAATGTCTTATCTATCTTACACACATGCATTCTGATTTTAATTACAGAAATAACATCTCTTGTTTGTAGACTCTTTTTTACATATTCTGATGGATTGATTTTTTGGGTTTGTTTTTGATATAGGTCACACTATGTAATTCAAGATGGCCTCAAACTTGAGATCTTCCTGTCTCAGTATCTTGGGTTATGGCATTAGAGGCATATGCCACCAAGCTCAGTTTAGACTATTCTGATTACAGATTAAATGGTAATAATTCTATTACATTATTATTGTTGTTATTATTAAAGCTCAGGCTATTATGGGATCAAGATAAAATGTTGATTATAAATGATTTGATAAAGATGTATCATCTGATGCTTCATTATAAATTCTTTGATGACATAGGTCCCTTTGATTCAAATTCATTCAAGCTGGTACTCCAGCCTGAAAAACTAGGGTGAGCATGAGGAGGACACAGGAGTGTGTGTGCTAGGACAAGAACAATGACGGGACAAGAAGGCAACAGTGACAATTGGAAGTGAGCATTCCAGGGGCTGACTTGACTAGAGTTCAGCCAAAGTTGGAGGTGAGGCCAGAATCCCCACTGCAGGTTGTACTAATGTGACCACCCAACCAGCACGGGACATTCTAGTGATGTCCTCCAGGTGGTCCGCCAACAGCTGGTTCTCCAGAAAGGATGCCTTTAAGAAGATAGGATTTTCTGCTGACCAAACTCAGAGAAATGAAACTTAAAATTTAAAAGTATTCCTTACAAAGGGTAAAAACATTTTATGCTCTACATCTTAAAGAACCAATTAAGAAAATTTCATTTTTATTGATATTACTTTAATGATCTTTAAAAAATAATGCTCATTTTCTGCTTACTAAAATGATAAAAACAGCCTAAAACATATTAAATATGTATTTTATAAAACAACACTCAAAAAAAATTAAAAAATAGTAAAACAACTCATCGGGCTGGGGATGTAGCTCAGCGGCATAAGCGCCTGCCTGGCAAGCACGAGGTTGTGAGTTGGATCTCTGGTACCATAAAACAAAACAAAACAAAACAAAACAAAACAAAACAAACAAAACAAAACTAAACTCATCAAAGCATCGGAAGAATTAATAAGAAACTGTCCTTTAAAATGATTAATATATATTGTTACCAGCCAGCAAATTTTATACTAATCAATAATTTATATTAAACTCATGAATGAAAAGATACTCTTAAGATCTATTATTTCTCACAGGTTTAATATAGTTCTTATATCTGGTTATATATGTGACATAGTCTCCTTTTTTTCTGCTTAGTAAAAATACTTTATATAGCAAAAGCATCAAAAATAATGTTTAATATATCTTCCCAATATGGTTTAGCCACAGAAATATAATACATTGTGAAGCATGTAGGTATCTTTAGAAGCTACAAGTTAGTGCAGATAATTAATCAATTTTTATAGTAATTCACTTAACCAGGCTCTTTAGCAAATGTTGTTGGATTGACATGGTAAGAATTTATTAAGGGTTAATCTGATTGAACTCACGATATATAAATGAAAAATTCTCAAGCTATAACAGTTTTACTTCCTTTCCTCTTTTGTTACTTTAACTTCAAGTAAATGCTGAGAAATATAACATTTACCAATATGCTGTTATTGTTAATGTTATTTTTCTCTTAGTGATGATTCTGAATTTTATTGTTTGTATTTCTACAAAATTGCCATCTTGCATATGGCAATCATTTCTAAGGTGGATGATATCTTCTGGTTACTCAAAACTGAAGAATTTAAGACAACATAATGATAGTTTCCTTCACATACACTAACTAGCCTTAGAGTTGGAGATATTGATACTGCAGAATGCAAATATAGGGAAAGTGTTTTGTGCATAGTCAGTACACTGTTATATCCTTTTGACTGCAACACCAAAATGGAGCAAAAATCATAATGATGTTCGACCTCTAAACCATGACCTCACTCTTGAGAAAAACCTGAATCAATGAGAAGTTGAATGTGTAAGGATATTCCAGTAAGCACCATTATATAATATAACAAGCCATGGAAAACTATCTCAGCCAGCAAAAGGAGGAGTGAACAATGCAATAACAACATCTGAAATAAAATTTAAGATATGACCTTAAAAATAAAAATGACTAGCAACATGGAAGAGTTTATGATATAATAGTAGTTAATGACTTCTACAATGTAATGATGATGATGTCAAATACACATTCATGTATACAAGGACCAAACAGTCATACAAAATGAAAATAGTTATTGTTTATTAATTTTAATCTTATTGATATGTCACCTTTAAAATTTAAATACAATAGGAGTTATTTATTAACCAAGCCATTACTTTTCCAAGTACTAGGAGGCAGGGCTCCTAAATCCATTTGGAACACTAAAAAAGATTTTTGTGGGTTTTACCCAAGTTAGGCGCTCTGATGAATAATCACCACTTTGGTGAGTCACAGGATAACTCAACGTACCTCCCAGGGTCTAAAACAATAAGAAATGTCTTATGAAAGTAGAAATGCCCAACAAAGTGATGGGTACACATGCATTTGGGCTATCGTGCCATTCCAACTTACTATCACCCATTTCCTCAGATATTCTTAAGAGTGTTGACCATGTGCTGGAAATTTCTGCCTACGACAGCTTTTCAACCCAATCAGTAGGCCAATCATAAATGAATCAGATAAGAAAAGTACTAGAGGTCCAAAGGCTGAGGTTTCCAAAAAGGAATTAAGGTAAAACTGAGGTAAATTAAGTAGGAAGTAAAACCAAAGCAAACGACAAAACCAAAACAAAAAACTATGGCAAAAGTAGCAAACTCAAAGGCTATAGCAGAGGCCAGAAGGTAACAAACACGAGTATAGGAGGCCAAGGGTGAGCAACACGAGCCACACCACCGTGGCAGAGCGCAAGCTCGCCCTGCCTGACAGCGGCAGCCCTGCACAGCTCAGCAGGGTGCTGATAGGCCTGACCACGGAACCAGAGCTGCCAAATACCTGGTCTTTAAAAAGAGATCAGAAACACACACATTTAAGTGAAGCTCCTGATTGTGTAACTGCTGACTACTAACTTGAGTTAGTTTTAATTGCTTATTCCCTGTAATACTCAGATACTATCAGTCCTTGGCTTTATTTTGTGTGTGGACTTCCTGTTTGCCACCTCTACGCTATTTCTTAATGCATACAGGGATTTTGCAAAAGGATGTTCTTTGTTTACTAGAAGTCATATTTTCTTTATTTGCCATTAATTAGAGGCCTTTTTGTTGAGGCCTTTTCATAGGGAATGTTAAAAAGAAAAAAAAAAGAAAATGTAAAACAGTGATGCTAAAGTAAACTGTGAACATGCTGATAATGTAAGTCAAGAAGGGCTTAACAACTGTAAGAACCTTTATACTCAGACCTAAATGTTCCCGAGGAGCAAAACCTTTAAGGAGCTCACTTTTATTCTGTGTATAAATGACAAAGAAGACATTCTGAGTCACTACAAAAGGAAATCAGCCCAAAAGGCTTGTTACAAATATGGCTCTCTTTGCTGAAATTTCATTAAAAATAGCAAGAGGGAAATGAAATATGATCATGCTGGAATCCCCATGAGCCACCAAACTGCACACAGGCTCTAGGTGTGTGTCCTGCATTGCACCTGTTGCTAACTACTTCCTCATCCCATGCGTTCCTACTGGAATTCTCCATCCTGGGCTGCTGGAAGGAGGAAGGCTGCCAGCCGCAGTGGAGGAGGAAAGGGGAAGCTAAGCACACAGTGGACTTCACTGGAATCGCTGGAATGAACTTTGAAGATGGTGGGTGTGTCTGGCCAGACAGAAGGGGAGTTGCCCTTCAACTAATCATTTGCGTCACATGCACCCAAGGAAAAAGTGTTTACCTGGTGGAGCCACGGTTAACCTTTTTTCCTTGCTGAGCCGGTGCCCTTGGATGAGTTCCCTCATGGAAGGGGGGCCCTTCAGAAGAAATGATTCTGTGGAGGTGGGATCGGGGGGAACGCTTAATAAACTCTGGAGGTAGGAGGCCCCTGAAGTCCTGGGACGGCTCTGATCACAAAGGGAAGGTGAAAATTGTCTTGCAGGAGATCCAAGAAAAATACATATAGGAAACAAAAAAGTTTTACTTTAATTACCTTTCAATGCCTCACCAGTGACAACATTATTTATACTGGCATTTAACTTTTTAAATATATAAATTAAGATTCTTGCTATTTTTTTTTTTTTTTAAGTTTCCACATCAGGATACAAGCCTACTTGGAAACTGTTTTGGATGCTGGAAGAGAGATTTATTACAGTTAGTTTGAAGCACAGATAGAAGCTCTATGTATTATTTAATTCATAAATATAAGCTCTTCAAAATTTTTACCATAGTAATGGAAAACACAAGATAAAAAAACTTAATAGCCGCGACTCAGGAAAAATGTCACAAAAGCAAGCCACTAAAAACCTTCAAATGATTTCTCTGGCGCAATATTCACATGCCAAATTAAAAAGCACAAAAATTTGCTTTTAAGAAAAGGACTATATGTTTTCCATTCTTTTTTACTTGCCCTGGCCATTAGTCATCAGTTTTGGTCATATGGGCAGAAGTTCCCGAGAGAACATACTCATATCCTTGTCTCTATTAAAGAGAAGCTGCTAAACAGCACCATTTTCCAGAGGTACAACAACTTTAAAATTACAGCTTGTGTAGAACACAGCTTCATTCTTAATATCCACTTTATCTATCAATTTTTAAGCTAGAAGGGAGAAGTATATATATGTATACAAACAGCAGCAAAAATATAAACAGACACTTGAAAATTAAATTATGATTAATCGAGAGGTGTGGATGGGGTGCAGAAAGGAATATATAAATGCAATTATCACAAGGTTCTGATCTGGAGAGACCAACATGAACAAGGCCCATCAACACCAGCTCTCATCCGGGCTTTCCCTTCCCTTCCTGCATCCCACACAAGAGCACATTCATTCCACAGTTAGCTGAAATCTGGCCACTGCACCATGCTGTGAAGATCGCTGCATGCATACCTTTTCCTCTGAGTGCCACTGCTGCCCCTCATGGTGGGTGTCTGTGGGCCCTGACTATGCAGGAGGTAAGTGTCTATGGTGGGCGCGGTGGCTGACGCCTCCCCACTTACTTTAGGGCTGCCGATCTTGCTCTTTCCAAGTTTGCCTTTGCTGCGTCGGGACTGCTCGTGGTCAAACTCTAAGTCCTCCAGCCGCTGGGTTAGGGCGAGTTTTTGCTGGATAGCCATTCGTAATAAAGTGTTTAAGGTCTTCTTTTCATCCTCTGCGGCTGCTAACTGTCTCTGCATTTCATCCAGCTGTGTGACATATTCATCGCATCTGGAACCCAAACACAACAGAGGTCAGAAGGAATTTGGTGAAATGGAACTGCAGCAAGTTGAATAGTACACTCTCCTCCTTTATCCTTGGCTTCAGTTATCTGAGGCCAACAGATATCTGCCTTGACTCTTTCAACATTTACACACTTTTATTATTAGTTATTGTTCATCTCTTGCTGTGCCTAATTACAATAACTTAAAATTTATCACAGGTATGTTTGTGTAGTTTGGTACTAGCCATGACTTTGGGAGCCCACTGGGGACCTTGTAGCCTGTCCCCCATGAATAAGGGAGGAGCTATTGCTATGAATTTGACTAGAATTTAGACATTTAGGACACTGGTGTACTCAGGTGTGTTATGGATGGTTCTTTCCATTGTGTAACAGTGAATTCTTTGCAGGAATGTGATATTTGTTATAGGCGTGTATAGGAGACAATTTGAGCGATTCCCCTTGAATGCAGAACAATTGCTGCAACGTTGATTATACCAAGGCTTATTTCCATATACTGGTATGTACAGAACTGACTACGGTATTTCCTTCTCTCTTCAATTGGCTCTAAGCATTGCAAATAAGGTTAGCCAGGTACTAGTACATAATCTCTAAAGCTGTCAGACAGTGTGTCTGTAGAAGATATGAGCACAGCAGGATGGCAGAGCCAGTCAACTCCAGGAATGTCAACTGGGTACCTGCCTCAAAATGAAGAGGCTATGAATCATCAGGGCACAAACATTTATGTATCAAAAACTGAAGCAACAGCCTCCAAAAACAATTCAATTGCTACCTTAATTGAATTATGCAGATTGATCCTTCTGCATGTCATTCTCCCTACATTTTGCAAAGAAGCTTTTCTCCCTACGTGGCTAGCCAGCTCAAGTTACTCACATAGTTCCCGCCATCCTCACTGTCACACCTTCTTAAGCCACCCTCTTCTTCACAAGATGATAAATTCTGGGAGAGGCCTTGGATCAGGGCCTTTGTCCATATATCCTCACAGGGATTAGATTTAGGATCCCTTGGCTGCCCTAGGCTTTGGATATGTCTTGGCGTCTTTACTCTCACTGTAACTTGCATTGGAGGTGGTAGATTAGAATTAACTTGTCGGGATTCCAGTACCGTCTCAATGGGATTATAAGTATAACTTTCTGGATTGTGAGGAACACTGAAAAAGGGATTACAATACTTGGATTATCATACTCAGTATTTAGGATTACTATAAGTGTGCCCATAGTACCCCAAAGAATGTTAACAAAGAAAACATTTGCTTCTTTATCTATATTTACACGTTTTATTTTAGCTAGAACAGACTGCAGCGGACACTGTTTTCAATATGGCAGGTTTGCCCGAGTTTGAAAATATTGATTTTTTTAACCAGGCAATTCAGCAGTGAGTTGTCAAAAGAACCCGAGATATGCATGAGGTTTGAGCTAGGGGGAGCCGGCTTGTCAGGAACATCTCCAGGTTGGCTCCACACTTGTACTGAGGCATGAAGAATGGCTTGTTGACCTATTTATTTCCCTGCAAAGAAAATCCACATGCATTTGGAAGGAAGAAGCATTGTGGGAGAAAATCTCTGAGTTTCTGCTGATTCTATTTACCCAGTATGTATTAATGACAATCATTCTTCTTGCACCAGCTGATAGCTGACAGTCTCTTGGAGTGATCCCAAATGTGCTGTGCACACTGAAGCAGCATAAGCCTGGTGTTTGAAAAAAAAGGCTCTGCAGTGGAAGAACACGATACCCAGGGAAGGCCATTCTCTTTAACTCTCAGTCAAGTAATGTAGTGCGGATATAAAATATCAGAGCTTCCTGAAATACGAAGTGACTTTCAGGACCCTAGATTAATAGTCACTGACCAAGTAACAATATTTTTAGTGCTGCAGAGTTAAAGAAGTTATTGTACCTAAAAAATATCTATGAAAATGAACTATTTAGGGATAATTCACATATAAGACATTTTTCATATACTGAGATTTTAAATGCTCCTTTAAACTTTTTTATCTTTTCTCTCTCAAAGAGGAAATTTATGTTCTCTTGATTCTAACTGCAATTCTGATATCTTTCATCAAAGGGGACACTGTGCTTACTTCTATTTCCTGTCCCATCCTCCAGGGGCACACGAATTCTGATCTCCAAATGCTACCACACTCTGCAACCAGAAGCCAGTCCCCTTGAGTTCTCACACCTCTGGTGGCAGGTGCCCACCTCCTCCCTGTCCTATCCAGGAGATACCGCACACAACCTCGAGCTTTTTCTCTCCTAGTAAAGCATTGGCCAGATCCTGGGGGATTCCCAGGAAGTCCAGGATCTTCTTTACATTTACATCAGCTATGTGTAAATTAATTCCTACATCTGCATATAAAGTCAAAGTTATACTTTGTGAATTCTGTACCAAATTTATACAAGATATATAATTGGTGGTTTTTCAAATTATTTTTGGCACTGCACTGTGACAAGAGAAATCTCAGCAATTTATTGAGAATCTCAGATCAATAAATCCAAACAACTATTTCACGTTTTAAAAGAAAATACACTGTTGCCTGAAAATGACTCATGGTGGGAGATAGAAATTAGTGTTTGTTCTAATTAGTTGGGTAATGTGTAAAATTTTGCGATACACATAATTATCTTTTAGAAATTAATAGAACCTTGTAACAGAATACTCATGGTGAGCATTTTTATATACTTTAGTCACAGAAATATATTTCAAGGTGATAAAATATCTGTCTATTTTGAAAAGTGGCTTTCTTTTTTTGGCAGTCTTTTAAAAAATCTAATTCTTGGAGTGAGAAAGTAGTTCAGTGGTAGAGTACTTACCGGTCATATGAGAGATGCTGCAGTCAATCCCCAGCACCACCAAAAACTTAATATAGTAACTGGTTAATTATCTTAGTTTAGCTTTTTAAGGACTAGACCTTGCTGTGTTGCTCAGGCTGCTCTTGAACTCCCAGACTTCAGAGATTCTCAGACTGAGGCTGCTGAGCAGCTGGAACTGTTTTTTGGTATAGAACTGCTCGGGGCCGAGTGACCAGGAAAGGGCTCTGGGATATAAGTGGTGCAGTTTTGTCTTAAATTTGTCGGACCAGCAGCATTTTCTTCATGCTTACCTGTTTGGATTGCACACCCAACATGCCCAAGCTGCTCCAAGACACACTTGTGAAGGTCGGACTCCCTCCTGTGCAGCACACCCAGTTTCGGGAGAAAACTTGCTTACCTGGTTGCGAACATTGCTCTCAGGGAGGAGAAGGTGGCAGCGTCTTCCTTCAAAGCCTTCAGCTCGTTGCGAAGCTTTGTCATTGTCTCAGTCACCATTGCCTTCTCATTCTCATATTTGTTCTTCAGATTAGCGAGGGCCACCTCTGCTGTCTGAAGCAGAAAAATCACAATGCTTACCACTTCACAGCAGGAAAATCTGTCACCCAGGTTTCTTCACGCTGGGTCTAGCTGCACTTCCTTCCATAAATGGAAAGTGGAACTGATCTGGTTAGAGTTTACATAAGCATAACTCATACACTGGACATAGGGAATTTGGTGTAACATCAAAACACGCTGTGAATTGGTAATGTGGTTTCATTGTGCTAGAAGCCAGAGTGAGCAGAGTTGGTATGACAGCTCAGCAAACACCCACTGAAGACCTTGGAAGGTGTAGTGTTGGGGACCACAAATTCACAATGGCTAGTTCTGCATACTGCTCTAAGGGATAAATGGAAATTTATAATTATCAGTATCACCCATTTGAGATTTCCCATTAGTGCTTCAGGGATGGGCCATCCTCTCCCACCTACCAAGACTAAAACTAAAACCAGTAAATTAAAAAAAAACACTCCAGGGCAGATCCTTCTTAGCATAAGATCATCTCCGCCCACTGGAGTCATCCCAAGATTATACTTGCCTGCAGAGTCACTCCAACTTTGAACCTTCTGCTAGCCCTGCCTATCACTGTGTACACTCAATAAACAGTGGCTGTCTTGAAGCATCTCTCTTGGTTCATCTGGAGGTGGCAACTTCCCAGTCACTCTTCATGTATTATTATATTTGTCTCTGTTTCTTATTTTATCCTCTTACTGTACCCTTGATACAGGCAATTGGGATTGTCAAAGGAAGCCAACGTGAAACTTCATCCAAGAAGAACCACGTTAAGAAGTTTTAAAAGAAGGACAATTTCCAAGTGAGAAATGTTTGAATTCAAGTATTTTTACTTATTTATGTAATCAATTTTATTTCAAGGAGAAAAAAAAGAAGGAAAAAAAACTAAAACAAAATTTTAAAACACATCTGTTTTTGTGTCTTCTGTACTCTGTGAGCCTGAAACATAGACTAAAAGACAAAGGCCACAGTAATGTATAACATGAATATAAAATGGTAACCTATAAACCCAGGTTATTATATGTTTAAGGAAAAGACATGACAAACAACCAAGCATTTTCTAAGTCTTTTCATACAACTTGTTTAAAAAAATGAATTACAGCCAAATTTGATTCTTTATAATATCTTTAAAAACCAGAAGCACCAAAATGTGGAATGAGTTCAAATATTTGTTTGAATTTGGATTGGGGCATTTCTGAAGTTTCTGGATTAATAGTATTTCAAATCCAGAGCTAGAAGTCAAAAGTACACTGACTGACCAACTCAATGGCAAGTATTTCAGGCTGCCTGTAGTATGCACAGCATGTGGTGTCCACACTGAAGTCAAATTGGAACATCATTTTTTACAAAACTAAGGTACAGCTTTCAGACTGTATAAAAATTCCCAATATAATCACTGTGGAAATCACTCTGGAGGTTCCTCAAAAAGCTGGGATTGGAAGTCCCATTTGACACAGCTATTCTACTTCTGGGCATATTCCTAGAAGAATTGAAAATGTCATATCACAGTGATCTATGTGCACCCATGTTTATAGCAGCACAATTTGTAATAGCCAAATCTTAGAAACAACCTAAATGCCCATCAACGGAGGAATGGATAAAAAAAGATGTGGTATTTTTATACAATGAAGTACTACTCAGCTATAAAGAAGGATAACATTGAGGCTTTTATAGGTAAATGGATGTGACTTGAGACCATACTCATAATTGAAATAAATCAAATTCACATGTGTAAATACCATATTGTCTCCCTAGTGTAAGAAACTGAAAGAGTAAATAAGATACAAAATCTTAGAACTGGTCCAACCGGACCGCAACGCGCCCGCACCGCGCGGCGCCAGCTTGCATCAAGGGAGATCTGATCCGCCTTCCGGGGATGGGGGCTCCGCCACCCCGGAAGAGAACCAGAACCGGTCCAACCGGACCGCAACGCGCCCGCACCGCGTGGCGCCAGCTTGCATCAAGGGAGATCTGATCCGCCTTCCGGGGATGGGGGCTCCGCCTCCCCGGAAGAGAACCAGAACCGGTCCAACCGGACCCCAACTCGCTGGGACCGCGGGGCACCGGCGGGCTCAGAATCAAGGACATCACACACACACACACACACACACACACCCCCGTAAGCAAGCTGCTGACTCTGAGGTCTGGCTAAATTGATGGCAACTAAGGTACATAAAGCAACTAGACACTAGTGTTTTTTCTTAGATTTTGTAGACCTCTGAACGGCACTCTGAATGTCTTTGTATGATAACAGTAGGCAATGTTGCTGACACGGGGGATTCTCTTCTGTCTGTTCCTCGAGGCCCAATGTGGTTCTCACCACTTTGTTTTACTCTGATCGTTATTATTTTTCTTTTTTTCCCTTTATTTTATATTCTGTTTTTATTGATTTTGTATCGTTTTGTTTTTGGTTCAAACCTACTACACCTGTTGGAATGGTCAGCTAATTTGAAGATAGCAAGGTATGTTATAGTAGCTATTGTACTCATATTATTGGTCTTCAAAGTTCTGTACCACTCCTACTGCTTTGTTTTGATTGACTTTATTTGTTACATTTTGTTATATTTTACTATCTTTAAAATAAAATTAAATAAAAAAAAGATACAAAATCTTCAGTAAATATTGTTAAAGGGTAACAAACTGCCCAAAGGGGAAAAAATAACTCAGATAGGGAAAAGGAGAAAAGAAGGAAAAGAAAAAAGATAAATTTGTACATATACACTTAAGATAGCTAAGATGATTATATTACCAGTTGTATTAGTTCTTGGAACAAAACAGTTAACATTCATAGGATTTGATCAATTTTGCACGTTTATATATGGTAATCTGAGTAATTCTTCTGAAGATAACTATGCAAAATAACCACCTTAGTTATGTTCTGATCACCTTGTTTTGCAAACCTGTATTGTTATTGCTTTGGGCTCTTTGTTATTGTTATTTATTAGTCTGTTTCTTGTTTTTCTTGTAATTTGTCATGTTTTGTTTTGCCCTCTAATATAGAAAGGATAGATATACATGTATAGGCTTATGCATGCCTAGAATTTCTCTTAAAGAGTATACAAGAATTGATTTAATTATATGTGATGGTATGAACAGCTACTTTGAAGAAAACAAGGCATTATGGTAGCCATTGCTGACTTCCTATCATCTTGTCGTGAAGTCCAATAATGCTTTTATTCTTTGTTTTGATTGGTTTTAGTCTGCTTTGTATTGTTTAATTTCAATATGTGTGAAAGTATGGACAGCTATTTTGAAGAGAACAAGAGACATTATAGTAGCCATTGTTGATTTTCCTATTGTCTGGTTTTGAAGGCCTGTAATGCTTTCATTCTTTTGTTTTTATTGGTTTTATATTATTTTGTTTTGTTTGAATTCATTGTGAAGATATGGACAATTATTTCGAAGAAAACAAGAGACATTATGGTAGCCACTGTTGATTTCCTGTTGTCTTGTTTTGAAGTCCTATGTTCCTTGCTTTGTTTTGTTCTGATCTGCCTGGTTCTGTTCTGTTTTGTTTTGTTTTATTCTCTTTAAAACAAAAATTTTAAAAAAGACAGAGAGAAAAAGGAAAAGAAGACAATAAAGCAAAAAAAAAAAAAATCCCAATACAGTACTGTTTAGCTCAGATCATTTATTTTAGCTTAGTCATTATGCTTAGCAGTTAGAGCAGTCTCACAACAGGATCAGAAAAAGACAATGTCCCTTGAGGTTAAGAGCCTTTAAGTAGCTAAGCCAAACTTGAGAGTGTAAAGGTAAGCACAAGAAGGATAAAAGCTACAACTAGAAGACAGATAAGGACTCAGAATAAGGTGTACAAAGTTAGCTGACAGATTTCTCCTGCCTCCAGACCTGGACTTCAACCAGATCTGACTTCAAAAACACATTAAAAATGTAAGACAGTTTCTTTTTGAGCTCTTTTAAACTCATTTCCTCTGAGACAAGCAGGCCACCTCACTCTACCTATCTATACAGGGCATTGGCTTTCTTTCCCCTCTTAGAAGAGTTTCTAATAAACACTCCAAAACACCTCCTTTGGTCCTCAAATTTATTCTTCAATTTTGGGAGACAAAGAACTTAGGTTTATACAAAATTATCTGTTTCAATACTAGTGAAAAATCCCACTACTAATGGAATTTCCCAGGGAGACTACACTGGATTGGTAAAATATCTTTTTGAGGTTGAAATAGACAGCTTCAACTTTCTTAGGCCAAGTGCCAACTTATAGTATAGAGATAGATTCTTTTCCAAGTATACAGATAGATTCTTTTCTAATTAAACCAATGTTAACATGGAGTAGTTTGTTAATGTTTTAATTCCAGAGTTGTTTACTATTAGTTCTGAATGAATTTTAAATAAGACTTAAATGAGAAGTTACCAAAAAAATACTTTTATATGTTCTGTAGCACTAATACTTAGTGGAATCTTCAGAAATGTTATATATTCAGTAGAAACTGACGTGGAAGGATATCAATTATTTAGTTTTTTTTTTTTAAAGTTCAGACATATATTCATTTAGAGCAGATGACTCAGCTTAAATTGTGAAATTGATGCTGTGACCAGTTTGTGAGTCCACAGTTGGAATCTAGAAGAGTACAGGAAGACGACGACAGTGAGGTGAACCAGAAGCGCAAACCCCATGCTTATGAAGAATGCCCAGGAGGACTCAGCCTTGCTTGTAGCTTTGTTTGTCTACAGGCTGCACAAAGCTTTTTTGAGAATTAAGTAAATTTAAGTACCTAAAACCCATTAGTAAATGTGCTGATATCTACATTCACTACATTTTCTGCACATTGCAACATCGATTTTTTAAGTAAGAAAGCCTTATTTCCAGCCAGAGACCTTTTTGAGCATTCCCCAACACAGTACCCTATTTTTGTTATTCTTGCCCTTCTGGACCTACTCTTCTGTCTGGAATTAGTCTCTTTCCCCTGAAAAACAATTTCTTATCCTGCAAGAATAAATTCAAAGCTGGGCACTATGCCTGTAACTCCAGCACTTAGGAGGGTGAGGCAGAAAGATTACAAGTCCTAGTCCCACCTGTGCAATTTAGCGAGACTGTGTCTCAAACAATAAAAATGGACTAGGGATATATAGCTCAGTGATACAGCGCTCCTGAGTAGGACCCTGGTAATAAAGAAACAAAAACAGTTGGCCAGGGATTTAGCTCAGCGGCATAAGTGCCTGCCTGGCAAGTGCGAAGTCCTGAGTTTGATCCTGGGTACCTCCCCCTCCAAAAAAAACCAGTTAACCCATAATAAAACAAAAACAAAATAAAAAATGAACTGAAGTATGACTGTTTCTGTGAAGTCATTTTTTTATAACAAAAAAGAATGTATAGGACATTAGAAAAGCATTGGCAAGAAACACAAATATTATGAATGTTGTATTATTTTCAAAAGAACAATTCACAGTAAAAATAAAATATGAAAATGACCCTGTGAAAACTACTTTTCACTCAAAATTCTTTTTCTTTATCTTAACAAATTTTTTATATACATAGATTTTCTTTCAGTTTGTCACACAAGTGCAACAATACGATTGTTACATATGTGTGACTTATTTCACTGATAAGTATATTTCCAAGGTGCATCCATTTAAGTATTATAGTGTCTAGTTTATCACTCTTTAGAGCTGAGTAGTACTCCATTATATAGAAATACCACATCTTTTTTGTCCATTCCTCAGTCAAGGGGCACTTAGGTTGTTTCCAAGATCTGGCTATTATGAACTGTGCAACTATAAAAATAGGTGCACATATATCGCTGTGGTAGGGTATTTTTAGTTCTTTCAGGAAGATACCCAGAAGGGAAATAGTTGGGTCAAATGGAACCTTCAATCCTAGTTTTTTGAGGACTCTCTACATTGATTTCCACCATGGTTGCACCAGCCTGTGTTCCCACCAACAGTGGAGAAAGGTTCCTTTTTCTCCACAGCCCCTCCAGCATTGGTTACTGGTTGACTTCTTAATACATTCTTTCTGGGGTGAGGTGTAATCTCAGTGTTGTTTTAATTTGTATCTCTCGAATGATCAGTGCTGTTGAACATTTTTTTTTCATGTATTTATTTGCTGTTTGCACTTCATCTGAGAAGTGTGTGTTCATCTCAGATGACCATTTTTGGATTGGGTCTTTAAATCTTGGAGGACTGACTTTTTAAAGTTCTTTATATGTTCTTGATAGTAATCCTTCATCTGAGGGACAGCTGGCAAACATTTTCTCCCACACTGTGGGTTGTCTCTTCACTCTGTTGGTGGTTTCGCTTGCTGTACAAAAACTTTTCAACAGGATGAGATCTGAGTTGTTCTTTGCGATAGTTCCTGTGCAATCTGGCTTTTATTCATTAAGTCTTTGTCTACACCAATGTCTTCTAGAGTTTTACCTACTCTATCTTCCAGCAGATTTACTGTTTCTGTTTTAGTGTTGAGATCTTTAATCCACTCTGATTTTAGTTTGGTACATGGCAAAAGCTACGGGTCCAGTTTTAATCATTGGCATGTGGAAAGCCAGTTTTTCCAACAACATTTATTAAAGAGGCTTTCTTCCTATGGATGTGTTTGGCACCTTTGTCAAAGACAAGGTAACTTAGTGTGTCTGCAGTTGTTTCTGCATCTTCTAATCTATTCCAGTGATCTTCAAGTCTGTTTTATTTTTGCCAGTACCACACTGTTTTTTATCACAGTAGCTTTATAGTATAATTTCAGGTTAGGAATTGTGATGTCCTGTCTTGTCTTTGCTGCCTGTTCTAGGTCTCTTCTGGTTCCAGATGAATTTTAGGATTGCTTTCTCTAATTCTGTGAGGTATGCTATTGGAATTTTGATTGGGATTGTGTTGAATCTGCATAACAGTTGTGGAACTATGGCCATTTTCACTATATTGATACCTCCTACCCAAGAGTGCAGGATATCTCTCCATTTTCCAATATCCTCTCCAATCTCCTTTTTCAGAGCACTGTAGTTTTCAGTATAGAGGTCTTTTACATCCTTCATTAGATTGATTCCTAAATATTTCATTTGTTTGGATGCTACTGTAAAAGGTATTGTTTCCCTGATTTCACTCTCAGTGAGATTGTTATTCATGTACAAGAAAGTTACTGGTTTTTGAGTACTGACTTTGTAACCAGCTACAGTACTAAATCTGCTTATTAAATCTAGAAGTCTTTTGGTGGAATTTTTGGGATCTTCTAGGTAGAATATCATGTCATCTGCAAATAATGCTAGTTTAATATCTTCCTTTCCTATCTTTATTCCTTTTATTCTTTCTCTTGTCTGATTGCTCTGGCTAAAGTTTCTAGGACTACATTAAATAAGAGTGGAGACAGTGGACATCCTTGTCTTGTTCCTGATTTTAGAGTGAAAGTTTTCAGTTGTCCATTTAGTATGAGGTTGGTTGTTGGTTTGTCATACAGGGCTTTTTATCAGATTGAGATAAGAGACCATCTATTCCAATTTGCTATAGAGTTTTTATCATGAATAGGTGCTGGACTTTGCCAAAAGCTTTTTCTCCATCTATTGAGATAATCATATGATTTTTGTCCTTGACTCTGTTAATACTGTGTATCACATTTATGGATTTACATATGTTGCACCATCCCTGCATCCCTGGGATGAATTCTACTTGGTCATGGTGTACAATCTTTTTGATGATTTGCTACAGTCTGTTTGCCAGTATCTTATTGAGGATTTTTGCATCAATGTTCATTAGGGAGATTGGCCTGTAATTCTCTTTCTTATTTGGGTCCTTCTCTGGTTTTGGAATCAGAGTAATGCTTGCTTCTAGGAATGAATTTGAGAGTATTGCTTCCCTTTCAATTTCATTAAAGAGTTTGAGAAGTAGTGGTGTTAGGTCTTCACTAAATTTCTTGTGGAATTCAGCAGTGAATCCATCAGTGCCTGGGCTTTTCTTCAGTGATAGGTTTTTAATTACATCTTTAGTTTCATTTATTGACATTGGGTTAAGATTTTTATATCTTCTTGATTCAACTTTGGTAATTCACATGTATTCAGGAATGTGTCCATTTCTTCTGTATTTTCCATCTTATTAGAATACAAGTTTTCAAAGTAGGTATAGATGATTTTCTGGATTTCTACAGGGTCTGTTATAATTTCACCCTTTTCATTCCTAATTGCATGAATTTGAATCCTTTTATTCCCTTTTTTGATAAGGTTGGCCGAGGGCTTGTCAATTTTATTTAATCTTTCAAAGAACCAACTTTTCAATTCATTGATTCTTTGTAATGTTCTTTTAGTCTCCACTGTGTTAATTTCTGCTCTACTCCTTATAATTTCCTTCCTTGTATGAGCTTTTGGTTTAGCCTGCTCTTCTTTTTCTAGAAGTTTGAAGTTCTACATTAAGTTGTTTATATAAGCCTGCACTGTTTTCCTGATATGGGTACTTACCGCTATAAATTTTCCTCTTAAGACTGCTTTCATTGTGCCCCACAAGTTCTGGTATGTTGTATCGTCATTATTGTTCATCTGTAAAAATTGTCTAATGTCTTAATTTCATCTGTGACCCATCAGTTGTTCGGGAGGGTGCTATTTAATTTCCATGTGTTGATGAAGTTTTTGTGGTTTCCTTTGGCATGGATTTCCAATTTCATTACACTGTGGTCTGATAGTATGCATGGGATAATTTCAATTCCTTTGCATTTATTTAAGCATGTTCTATGAGCCAGTATATGGTCTATTTTGGAGAATGTCCCATGTGCAGCTCAAAAGAATGTGTATTCTGATGTTGTGGGGTGGAACACTCTATAGACATCTACTAAGTCTATTTGTTCAAAAGTTTGATTTAGTTCTAATACTTCATTATTGATTTTTTGTCTAGTTGATCTTTTTGTGACAGTAGGGTATAGAGGTCTCCCAGTACAACTGTATTAAAGCTTACTTGATTTTTCATGTCCATTAATAACTGTTTTATGTAACTGGCTGCACTAATATTTGTTGCATATATATGTTTATGATGGTTATCTCTTCCTCTTGGATTGTTCCCTTTACCAAGATACAGTGACCTTCTTCATCTCTCTTAGTCTTGGCTTAAAATTGACTTTATCTGCAAATAGAATAGCAACCCCTGCTTTTTTCTGAATTCCTGTTGCATGGAGTATTGTTTTCTATCCTTTGACTTTCAGTCTATGAGTTTCTTTTTGAATTAAATGTGTTTCTTGTATACAGCATATTGTTGGATCTTGCTTCTTGATTCATCCTGCCAGTCTGTGTCTTTTGACTGGTGAACTGATACCAGCAACATTAATGGTTAAAACTGATATGTATTGACTTATCCTTGTCATGTGGTTTTCCTATTATTGGCTCCCCCCACTTTTTTTTCCTTTTTCCCTTCCCTCTAATTGTTTGCCTTTCCTGGTAGATTCCTTCTATTGGGGTTCATGGAGCTGTAGTCCTTATTAGCTCTTTATAAAATGTCCTTTAAAACATTTTGGAGTGCTGGTTTAGCGGTCATGAATTCCCTCAGATATTCTTTGTCATGGAAGTATTTTATTTCTCCATTTTGAAAAATAATTTTGCAGGATACATCAATCTGGGTTGAAAGTTGTTTTCCTTTAGAACTTGGAGTACTTCACTCCAAGCTCTCCTTCACTTGAGAGTTTGTGCTGAGACGTCAGCTGTGATTCTGATGGGCTTTTTTTATAGGTTATTTGTTTCTTTTCCCTAACAGTTTTTAAAATTTTATTCTTGTGTTGAATTTCTGGAATCTTGACTATGATATGCCTGGAAGTAGATTTTTTTTAATCATTGCTAATTGGAGTTCTATATGTCTCACTTATTTGTATGTCAAATTCTTTTCTCTACCAGGAAAGTTTTCTGACACGATGTCTGTGAGGATGTTTTTAATGTCATTTGTGGTATCTCCTGCTTGTTCTTTGACTCCAATTAATCTAAAGTTATTCTTCTTTGTCTCATCAAGCAGCTGCTGGATTGATTTCTCATGTTCCCTTGCTAGTTTTAAGAAATCTTTCTTTTTCTGGTCACTAACTGCAAGACTGTCTTCAATATCTGAGATCCTGTCCTCACATTGGGCTAATATGCTTTGAATACTTTCAGTGGAGTTTTTATTCTCCTAAGTATCTGCTTGAATTTGCTTTATGGTTTCCATTTGTTTCCTATGCTGTGCTTCCATAATTTGCTTATGCTCATCTATTTTTGTTTTTGTCTGTGTCTGCTCTAACCTCACTAAGCATGGTATTTTGGTAATCTCTGTAGTTACTTGAGAGATTATTTCTGATTTAATTTTTTCCAGAGCCTCATTCAATTGCTTTGTTGTTACCACTTCAGAGAGACCTGGTGGGGGACTTTCAGATTGTCCCACCTCATTGCCTCCTGGGTTTGCCTTTGGTGAACTGGATGTCTGGGGTTGCACCTTGTTTAAGTGTCTTCTCATTTCTTTTTTTAGTTTAATTCCTGGGGTGATGCTTGTAAGTTGCCTATGGGGGGGTTGCTTTATTGGTGGTATTTAGGACACTTAGGTGATGATTACTTCTCTGAGGTATCTTCCAGGTATAGCTGGCTTTTGGGTTTTGAGTCTGTTGGAAGATCTTACCTCTTCAGTTTGTTGGAGATGAGAAGTTGTTGCTCATTTGGCCTAGTTCCTGGTTCTTTGGCATGGTGTCTCAGCACTCTGTGACCCCCCAGTCAGTCTCAGTCCTGGACCATCAGGGCCAACAGCTATCTAGAACAATTGTGTTAATTCTGGCTGCAGTGGCACCCACAGCACCAAACACAGCTAACAAAACAATAAACTGAGCCAACCCTTGGTTTGCAGCCCTCAACTGTATAAACTGAATGCAAAACAATCATACACAATACATAAGTCCACAATATGTCAATTCTGTCCTCAAGGGTCAGGACCCAAACTGTATTTAAGAGAAACCAGAGAAATGAGAAAAGAGAAAGAGACTGTAAGTAGGTTGGAGGACAAAGATGGGTCCCACCAACTTAGGGAGACTGATGCAGAAGACTGAGGGAAAAAGAAAGCCAAAAGAGACAAAAAGTAGAACAGAACAAAACCACAACCAGAAGGAAGGCAGAAACCACACTCACACTAAAAAAAAAGAAAAAGAAAAAAAGAAAAAAAAAATGAAAATGAAAAAACAAAAAAGAAAAGTGGAAAAAAAAAAAAGAGTCCACTTTCAGGATTCTCTCTGAATTCACTAGTAAACAGCCTGTGGAGACAGTGACCCAAATCATGGCACTGTATCCCCACAAGCCAGCAACTGCTCGAGGATGGAGTAGTAGACAACCTTAGCAGGTCTGCCCCGAGAACAGACTCACTGGGCTCTCAGCAGTCCAAAGAATTTCCACACATCTGTGCCCAGCAAAGAGCTGCTGGATGAAGCCGGCAATAGTTTTAGCTCCAGGTTTATCCGACCCAACTCCAAAGTGGCTCCCGGCCATTCACTCTTTCCCACAGGAGGACAAGGTCCTCTGCACTCACCGCCAGCCAGCAGTCCTCTGCACCCACCACTGTCCTGCACTGCCAAGTCACTTCACAGAGGCCCCTGGGGCCGCCAGCTGCCACTGACACCATGCCTGTGTATCCACAGGCTCCAACAGCTCCCCTCACGCAGTGAGTCTGGCTCTGGGTAAAGACAAAGCCAGCTACTGCCTTCTTCTTTGTTGAAGTTTTTCTTTTCACTCTGTGGGCTTCAATTCAGACTTCAGACTCTTCCTGGGTCTAAGAAATCCACTTCTCTCCTTTTCGTCTTCCTCAAGATGGTACATTCCTGCATCTAGACGGTGTCTCTCAGAGAGGCTGTTTTCTCTGCTGCTTACTACTCCATCATCTTCCCGGACGCTCCTTTTAACTTGTCTTCTGTGAAGTCTTTTCTAAAGCTCCCATAAGAAGCATTAGCTGTTTCCTCTGTAATGCTCCCATAGTGAGGGCTACAGCATGTGTCACACCGAGCTCTCACTGTTGCCTCTACTCTGCCACCCTGGACAGAGTCCTCTTCTGCAAGGTGAGGACTGTTTGTTAGTCTTCTCAGAACCTCACACCTACCAGTTTCATCCACAGATGAGGCTTTCTACCCGCTCACTCCCCCCGGAGACAGGGTGCGTCTGAAACACCCTAAAGGATAATAAAGATTCACATGGAATACAGAATGCCTACTGTAGAGCAAGAAGATTTTCATTTTTTCCCTAAGCCACAGAATTCTCAGCGGAGTCTCAGTAATTAACATTCCACAATGTCTAAACATAACCGATGTCATCTGTGGACACTTGAAGCTATTTAAGGAACATAAGCATCCCAGCAACAGCTCCCAAATCATTAAAATGTGTAACAAATGTGTGGTTCAAAACGTGTTTGGCTTTAATCTACTGAGCCCATCCAGGCTATGGCTGTAATCTAAAGCAAATATCAGATCCTTCGGTTCATGAGCGTGATGATTGGGTGTTCATGCCGCATGCATGAGATGTGCCTCCCTCAAACCTTGTTACGACGTCAGCACATTACCCGTCTGACGTGAAAAAAAAAAAATAACAAATAAAGCAAATATCACCTCAAAGCACTCTGACAGTCTAGTGAGGCATGCTGTGTTTGGTCCGAATCCCTATGGCACTGTTTATCCCACTCCAAAGTGCTTCATATGTTCCATCCTGTGAACAGCTACAGGCTGTGCTGAAATTGCACTATAGTGCTAATCACTTAGTTCTGCTTCCCTGCCTTCTCTCTCCATAAACTACGTATGTAATCAATGAATGTTGGTTCATAAATTAGTCTCTCTGGGATGATAAACCATTCTCACCTGCTTCAGTTAAGCATTTTGACATTTTCCTAAATTCAGTGTTCTAGGCTAATATTCAATCTTCAAGTAGAAGTCAGAGAAATGATCTGAATGACCTGACCAAGAATGTCCCCTGTCCTGGATAAAGGATAAATTGCCTCATTTAATGTGATTTTGGGTCATTTATTTATTTCTGCAGTACTGGGGATTGAGCCCTGGTCCTTTGCACTGAGTTATATCCCCAACTCTTTAAAATTTTGAGATAGGGTCTTGTTAAATTGCCCAGCTGTGTTCAAACTCATGATCCTCCTGCCTCAGCCTCCCACAGTGCTGGGATTAGAGGCATGTATCACTATGCCCAGCTGATTTTGGTTATTTAAGACCACTCTACTTGCTGAGTCATTGGATTCTAGCAGAGTTATGATAAAAAGTTGCTTTATTCTCTCATCAAATTGGAGTCCAATAGCTCACTGATTCTTCATTCTCCCATTTTTTTTCTATTTCCTTAAAGCAATAACACAAAAAGTTCCATGTGGCTCTTGAGCCTCAAAAGCATCTTCACAGTGTAAATCATATCATTGCTTATGGTACAGATATCCAACTAACCTCAATGGGTGTATGGGAACAGAAGATGAAGACCAGAAAGGTAGGTGACATAGCATTAGTGTGGTTCCCCCTGAGACCAGGACAAAAGGAGAAGGTACTCAACACAGGATTAACCTTCACTCTTCAGAGACCAGGCACTCCACTCAGGAGGCTGCGGCAGGAGGATTATAAATTTGAGGTCAGCCTGGGCTACGTTATCAAGACCTCATCTCCAAAGAGAAAGTGTGTCGAAGCTACTGATCTATGTTTGCATTTGCAAGAAGGTACCTGATGCTTGCTGTTTGTCTGTATCAATACCAGGATTTGTTTAGCACACTTCTCAAGTGTGTGTCATTGGAGGCTACCTTTTCAGATAAACTAGACTGTATGGCCAGGTCTGTATTTCACAGCATTTCCATCACATACAATTCAGGATAGAGAACAAACTCAGTCATCAAGGACACAGGAATTGGCAGGTAGGCTCACGCTGTGGTACCTAACTTTCCTGACAGAAGGACAGGGTCTCTACAGGTTAGGAGAAAACAGCAAAACGCCTGGCTGCTCAAGCTCTGGCCTTACACTCAACTGAACCTAAAGCTCAGGTCACGGATGGGGCAGAGGAGAATCCATTCTCATTCTCTCTTTCCTTCCTTTCCTGTCTTGCTGCTCCAAATTATTTCCAATGCTAATAACATCTGCCTGACTTTGTTTCTCTCACTCTGTTCCCCATAACTATCCCTTCATCTTCCCTGAGTCTGAGACTCCACCATTTATCTAGTGCTCTTGCTTCTCTAAGTCTGGTACGAAGGCCAAGACCCCCTTTTCCTATCTTGTTCTCCTAGAATCAAGTCTTGTAACTGAACCCCATCTCTCAAGTTGGGGTCTGCTCACTGGCTCCAGATCTCCAGAGTCTGTCTGCATCGACTTCCTGCCAGTGTGTGCATCTCGCAGGTCGGTGAACATGGCCACGGCAACTTCTCAGCCTCCCTCCCCCTTCTATTTCCATACTCATTTCAGCTCGGCTGGGGCTGCTCCTCTGGTCTCCTCTCTTTGGCCACCCAGCTGGGCACAGCTACTCTCCCATCTCACGCATCCATTCACTCACCATTCACTCTTCTGGCACTGCAATGTAGCTAGTTTTATTTGTCCACTGACAAGGAATCCTCAGCTCCTATCTTGGTACTATGGAAAGCTCAGTGAAACTGAATAAGCTGACGGAGCTAGCTTGCCTCCACCAGGAGGAGATTACCTGCTTGTTGGCTTTCAGCACCGCCCTCAGTGTGGCGATCTGCTCCCTCTTGGTGCTCAGCAGTGACTTGAGCTTCAGAATCTCCTCCATTAAGGCCTCCTTGTCTTTGTCGATCATGGGGGCCAACTCCCGGGCCGCCGCTCTTTGCCGAGAGAGTTGCACGGACCGGTCCACTGCTTTCTGCAGATGTTTGATTTGGTCCCGGATTATGGCATTAAGGTTGTAGATATTCATTGGCTCTTTGCGGATATCACTTGTATCCAACACTGGAGAAGATGGCGGGGCAGTAATAACAGGCGAGATCGTAGGTGTCTTCGTTGGACTTGGTTCTTTGCTGGCCTCTGTGTTCTCTTTTGAAACTGGTTCAGATGAGGTCCTTGTTTCTACTGGAGATGACACACCCCGCCTGGCTAGTCGTGGAGACAAAAGTCCCCTGGGGTCATCAGGTCCCTTTAGGCTGCCACTGCGAGTGACTCTGCTCTGCCTGTAGTAGTCCAGCATGACCCTGTTGGGTGTTTCATTATTGCACAGACACACGTGGTGGTACAGCTGAGCGAGCTCCTCGCTGAAGGTCACCAGTTCGTCCTGGGCTGTGTTAAGGGTGTTGTGATTCTCGTTGGCGATGCCAGTCATCTTTTGCAGCTCCTTCTCCATGTGAGCCATCTTCTCACCACTTTCCTTGGTGGTCTTCTCAAGGTTTGTCACCTGCTCATCATACATCTGGATCTTACTCTCATACTTGGCCTTCTCTTCGGTATAGTTTTCTACGGATTTATTGTATTTCTCCTTTAAGGCCTTAATTTCTGCTTTCAAGTCGATTACCTCTGTGACGGCCACCCTGTATTTGCACTCTAGGATCTCTAGGCCATTGATGTCCACCTCGTAGTCGTGAGCCTCCTCCCCAGAGTCCCGGCCCTTCTCGCCATCCAGCTCAGCCCGGAGCTCTTTGGTGCTCTGCAGGCCCCTCATGGCGTTGACATGCTCTGTGAGCCGGTGCACCCGCTCGTGCTGCTCTGTCAGTGCCCCCTTGGTGTGTTCCAGCTGCGTCTGTGACTCCTGTAGACTGGCCAGAAGGATGGCCTTCTCCCGCTCCACCTGCAAGAGCAAGAGACAGCCTCTGAATGACTTCAACGTGATGCCAACGCTGAACCTAGCCAGGTATGCAGACACCTTAACACCTGCAGCACAGTCAATGCTCCCATTATTCCAAATTAAATTAGGATGTGTTTCCTTCTTCAGCAGTTCTCTCCACTAAGTCAATCTAAACACATGCAATTCATAAGATGGTATTTGATGAAAGCCAAGCTACTTTAATTTTTCATAAAGAAGATGGAATATCTTCTAAAAATTCTATTACTGGCATTATATACAAGCTCAGTGAAAATGGATTTCAGAAATTTTTTGTTCTTTTTAACTGGAAAATTAAATGAATTTCCTCTGGAATGTCTAAGCTTTATTTAATTAGTGTACATGATTATAAATATAACTGTTTCCAAAAAGCCCTTCAATAGGAAAAGCCTGTGGATAAAATAAAATTCGATCAAAACAAAATGTACTGAATGTGTGTTGAGCTTGTTTCAGAGGTAAAAGTGTTATGATAAATGAGGTAATCACTTTGGAATGATTTTTAATCTATACTCTGTTCATATTTAACATAAACATTTTCTAAGGCTGAAAGGATAAATCTACCACTTTCTTCAGAAAATACAGAACATTATCTCTTTCATGTGTGTATGGCCCATGTACAACACTTCTTTCCACACTCAGTATACTTTTAAGAAATCAACTCGGTGAGCAGTAGTATCCCAATTTACACACACACACGCACACACACACACACTCCACCTAAACAATTAAGGTTGATCTGACGAAAAAAAATTTACTGTATTATGGAAATTTTTATAAAACTCCGGTGTTATATTCTCTCTGAGCTACTGTGGCTTAGAGTACCTTAAAATGTATTTGGATTTCAAAGCATGGGTCTTAAACTATTAACATTCACTGTGCTCTACATTAATAAATGTGAGCACTTTAAAGCTTAAAATGACTATACATTTTAGGTGTCACTATTTAACCTTCATCTGTGAAGACCTTATCCAAGAGAGATTTACTGAGTTAATTATAATCTTCTATGGCAACTGAGAATAGCTCCTGTATAGGATATGCTATGTACCCCCAAGTCCTCATACTTTTGATGGGGCTGAGTCTGACACTTGTGATCAGTTTGTTGTCTAGCGCCAGGATTAATGGCGCCAGGATTAATGACGTGACTGCTACACCCACCCAGGGGTGGAGCTGAGATACCAGTATAAGGGAAGGCGGGTCTTCCTCTTGCTTGCTTCCCGGCTTCTGCTCTCTCTCTCTCTCGCCAGCGTGGATTGCGGCTTGCAGCCGCCATGATCTGTAGCCCCATCATCCCATGCTGCCTTGGAGCCCACTTTATGGACTGAAACTCCCGAGAAACTGTAAGAATAAACCTTTCCTTCCCTAATTTTGGGTGTCAGGTATTTTGTCTCGGCAACGAGCAAAAAGTAACTAAGACAGCTCCCTTATTTCTCTTCCTGCAACCTTCACCTTTCGTCTGAACTAAGGATTTTATTTTTTTGTGGTAGGAATGATTGTTTTCTAGAAAAGCTGATTTTAACATCTGCAAGCTGTTTTGTGTAAGTATACATTTTTTTTTTTTTGGTACCAGGGATCAAACTCACAACCTACACCTGTCAGGCAGGCGCTTGTGCCACTGAACTAAATCCCTGGCCCTATTTTTTGAGACAGTGTCTCACTATGCAGTTCAAGGTGACCTTGAACTCACTTTGTAGCCCAGGCTGGTCTTGAACTCACAATGATCCTCCTGCCTCAGCCTCCCAAGTGCTGGGATTACAGGCGTTCGCCACCACGCCCAGCTACATGTATGTTAATTATTAATGCTGTGATATCCTCTAAAATTACCTTTAATTTCATGGAATGTTTGCTTTTAAATAAACATCTTTATATGTGATGTGGACTGATAATTTCTTTTCTGAAAGAACACAGAAAACAGACTTTATAGTAAGACTTCTATAGGAAAAGGAACTGAAGTTATTTAGAAAGCTATCAATTCCCATAAATTTCTTTTTCAAAGTATTAAAAAGGATAAGCTTCACTATATATAAATTCTATATCAATATATAAGTTATACTGACTCAGCCTCCCAAGTAGCTGAGACTGTGTGTACCCGTGTGCCCAGTTTAATTCTACCTTTTTTAAAAACTGAGATATATGTTTTGGATACAATGCAATGTTCTATGTAAACCCTGTAATCAGGCTAACTAATCAGGCTAATGAACAGATTCACCTCCTCTAAGCTTATCATCTCTTATTAAAATGTCCCCTGAAAGCCTGTGTATTCAAAGTCAGGCATGTACTTGTGGTGGTGGTAAAGGGTGGGAGAACCTGAGGAGGTGGGGTCAGGTCACTGGGGGCCTGTACTTGAAGAAGATATTGGGACTCTCTTTTCCACTTCCTGGTCACCATCCAGTGAGCATCTGGGGTACACTACTTGCTCTCAACCATGACATATTCCTCACAACAGGCTTAAAAGAATGGGATCAATGACCATGGACTGGAACCTCTTACACCATGAGCCCAAACAAACTTTTCCTCCTTATAAATTGATCTATCTCAGGTGCCTGTCACAGCAACAAATATCTGACCAACATACCTTTCTTTGTGGTAAAAGCCTTTACTTTTAGAAATTTTAAAATACAATTATTAACATAGTCACCACATTGTGCAATAGATTATTAGACTTCATTCCTGCTGCCTACCTGAAATTTTGATCATCTCTCCTGCCCCATTTAACTCTACCCTGGTACCACCCCTACAACCCCAAACCTCTGATAACTACCATTCACTCTAATTCCATTTTAAGATTCCACATATAAGTGAGATGATGCAGTATTTATCTTCCTGTGTTAGCTTATTTGACTTAGCATAACGCTCTCTAGATTCACCCACATTGTCACAAATGAAAAGATTTTATTTGTTCTTTAAAGAAATAAATAGCATTACCTGTATACAGGCACCACTTTTCTTTAGCCATTCATCCACTGACAAACACTGAGGTGATTTTCGTATTTTGGCTATTGTAATGATGCTGCAATGAACATGAGAGTGCTGACATCTCTTCAATGCACTGATTTTGTTTTCTTTGGATATTCACGCAGAAGTGGGATTGTTAGATCATTGGGTAATTCTATTTTTGATTTTTTGAGGAATTTCCATTAAGTCTTTAGTCACTTGACCCATGAATGTTCACTTCGGTTATTGTAACAGTGTACATAGTATCAATGTTTATATATTCATCTTGTATCCTGCAACACTACTGATTTATTAGTTTTAATAGGTTTAGTGGATTCCCTAAGAATTCCTACATACAAGATCAAGTTGTCCAGAAATAAAGAGAATTAATTTGAAGGGCTTTCATTTCATTGTCCTGCCTCTACCTTTCCTGGCTGGAGTTCATGACACAGGTTAAATAAAAGTACCAGAAGCAATCATTCTTTTCTTGTTTCTGACCTTAGAAGCATTAAGTCTAATGTTATCTGTGACTGTTTCAGAGATTTCTAAGTTTCCTTTCATTCCCAGAATTCTACCCAAGGGAAGTGAAGCATGAAAACTTGCAGGTAAATGCTCAGCAGCATTATTCAGAAAGTTCAAGATGGAAACATCTCAAACATCCATCAAGTGATAAATGGTATATCCATGCCATACACTGTTTGCACTGTAAAGGAATGAAGTGCTAACATGCCCTGTTACAATATGATTGAACCTTGAAAACTTTATGCTGTGAAAGAAGCCAATCACAGAAGACCACAGATTATATGACTCCATTTATATGAAATGTCTACAATGAACAAATCTGTGAAGACAGGAAGTACACAGGAAAGTGTACAGGATATGGCTGCCTACAGTTTAAGGCTTCTGGGAAAATGGAGAGGGGCTGCTAATGAGTATGTGGTTTCTTTTAGTGATGAAAATGTTCTAAAATTGACTGTGGTGATGGTCACTCAATCCTGCGAACATACTGACGGCCATATTAAATGGGTAGATTGCAAGGTGTGTGAATTACATCTCCTTAGATCTGTTGTTTTTCTTCTTAAAGTTGCCTCTCTTCCTCTGGTTGTCGTAGTTATAAATGCTTTTTGTGTGTGTGGCGTTGAGGACTGAAGCTAGGGCCTTGTGCATGCTAGGCAAGCACTGTACCACTGAGCCATATCTGAACCCCTTGGTGCTCTTTTTATGTTTACTGACAATAGGAAAAGTAATGCTTCTGAGAAATGCATTTGCTAACAAAGTTTATAAAGGTAAGATAAAGTCTGTGGTTTAACCACATAAGTGGCTAAATTGTCAACTTTGTACTAAGAAAATATCTGTGTAAGTTTTAATCAGGAAGTGATCAATTTTATTTAGTTAATTTCACCTCATAAATATTTTGTTAAGCAGAGATATTTAACTTCTCTCTGTATAGCTAGTCCACTTATTAGGTTTTTGACTTTTAACAAATGATACAACATAGTGTGCCTTAGTTACCCTAGCTGTAGGATGGGAACAATGATACTATCTACCCCACAGTAGTTGTAAGAACCAATTAAGCAAATGTATGCAAAGTGCTCCCTTATAAGGCATACAGCAAATTACTGTCACAGTATCATCATTATAGGAACAATTAAAATTGCCTTGGTGGGGCAAATATAATATGAATCTATTTCTTCCCCATCCATGAGGATACAACTTATGGATTCTAATTTTATAGAAACATTATTGGGGTCTCACATTACACATGAAATTATATATCCAGTATAAAAAGAAAAAAAAAAGCTGATAGGTTCTCCCCTGGTCAGACTCCATATGTATCTAAAGGTAAACAGAGGCTGTGTATCAGAGGCAGAAATTTCAGCACAAGCAGAGAGGACTTTTTTTTTTTTTTTTGCGGCAGCAGGGATTGAACTCACAACCTCACACCTGTCAGACAGGTGCTTAAGTCACTGAGTCAAACTCCTGGCCCTGGTTTTATGAGGCAGGGTCGCACTGTGTAGCTCAGGCCGGCCTTGCACTCGCATTGTAGCCCAAGCCGGCCTCGAACTCACAACGCTCCTCCTACTTCAGCCTCCCGAGTGCTGGGATTAAAGGCATGTGCCACCATGCTCAGCTCAGAGAGGACTTCTTTAAACTGATTAAGTAATTCAGTTTTCCCAGACAGGACCTACTTACTTTCATTCTAATACAACCAATTAAGGGTCCTGACTGTCACTGCAAAATGTCAGTTATAATCTATTTGAATAGCCAGGTCCTGAGGGCACTGAAAATCCAAAATAATTCATCATTAATACCCTGGAAAACTTCTCCTAGCGAATATGGGATGACACAGCTGAGCCGTTCACTACCAAAGCCTACTGTCAGGTTTTATGAGTAAGATGCTTCCTCCCTGCACCTTTTCAGTCCTGGTCCTGAGTCAGGGCCTCACACTGGCCAGCGCCTCTACAGCCTGGGCTGTTTACCGTATTCCTGTGGATGTGCTTCTGTGTTAGATGAGCGTTAGTATGATTAATTACATTTAACATTTAAAACATTCCTGTAATTTATTCCATAACCTAGGAAGACACATCAATCAGTAAAATATTCACCCTGATCTGCTCTGGGGAAAAAAAGCATCTCCTAATTTGGATACAGCTTGCAATCACTTACCTTGGCCCATACTTTCTGTGCTTTGTGTATGAACTGTTCATATAAACAGTAGTGGGTAACTTCAGAAATCGACAAAAGTGCCAGTACACAAACAGTAACTGTCTTAGTTACTTTTCTTGTTGTTCAAACAAAATACCCAACACCCAGAGTTAAAGGAGGAAAGGTTTATTCAGCTCACAGTTTGCAGAGGTTTCATTCCATAGCTGGCTGGTTCCAAGGCAGGGTGGCATAGCAGAGGGCATTGCAGAGGAGAAACAGATCATAGTGTGGCAAGAAGGTGGCTAGCAATGAGCAGCAGCAGCAGAAGCAGCAACAGCCTGCCTTCTTTCTGTCTCTTTATTCCATCCAGGCCACCAGCCTATTGATTGATGCCAAGGGTGGGGCTTCCATTGTCCACACCCTTAACCCCAGCATCACACCCTTAATCCACATTTGCACACCCTAATCCAGCCACCTTTGAAAGTCCCCACCTATAACCACATGAGGCTCTGGGGGGACATCTAGATACAAGCCCTAGCAGAAACTTACAGTTTTATGACTTCTGTGTGGTTCCCATAAGTTTTTCTCAACAGCAATACAAGAAGGCATGGCATCATGACCAGGGCTTTCAAGCTGTCCACAACATAACTAATTCTTGGAGGCAAAGGCTGTGAACACCTCAGCTCAAGTAATCCTTTTGCCTCAGTCTCAATTTTGTATTTATTATCACCATTTCCCCAGAAGATGGCAGTAAGATATCTTGAAGGAGGAGACCTGGTTTTTGCTTTTCCCTAATTCCAGCAAAGGCATCAGAAACTAGTAGTATGCTAAATTATTGCCTTTCCCTTTATGAAATAAAGCAATTCAGTCAACATTCCTGATACTCACTGTAGAGAAAGAAGCATAGATTTTCCACACCCCAACCAAGGATAAGTAAACATCTAGAGGTGTGAAAATACGGTACATGAAGCCTTGTAAAATAAGAAAAGGCCAACAAGGTATGGCCTAGATAAGCTGTTTTCCAAGGGGCTCTTTTTAAAAATAAAATGTTACCAACTAATTTAATGAGACACTCTCTCAAAATCAACTAAAGAGATGGGGATATAACTCAGTACAAAGGTCCTCGTTTCAATATCCAACCCCCCCATTAAACTGACAAAATTATACATACTTATTGAGTACAACATGACACTTTAAATGGTTAAATCAAGCTAATTAACATATGCATGGATTCACATACTTATTTTAAACAATCTACTCTTAGTGGTTTTTAAGAACATAATGCATTATTATAACAACAGTCACCATTTATACAGCAGATCTCTTGATCTTCTTCCTACCCACCAAAGAGGTTCTTAATCACAAGGAAAATTTTTTTTTTGAGACAGGATCTTGCCATGTAGTTTGGGCTGGCCTTTAACTCACAGTGATACTCCTGCCTCAGCCTCCTGAGTCCTGGGGTTACAGGCCTTCACCACCATGCCTGGCTAAGTATCTTAAAAGCTGTGTACTGCCTTATTTAGGGTGTTCTGTGCTGGCCTGAGCCCTTCAGTGTTGCCATAAGCTGGTGACATCACCCAAACACCGACAATGAATCTGGAGCACACAGCCTTCACTGCGCTGCAGGGGTCTGGACTCTGACAGAGATGCCCGAAGAGACAAGGAGTCAGAAAGTACATGCTGCCCTGTTCCAGTCGTGCTGCCGCTATAAGCTGAGGCACAGAACTCAGCAGCGTCTAAGAGACCAGCAAGGGCTACAGCAAAGACAGCCGCAAACCCAACGTCCAAAAGACCTGGAGTGAAGGCTACAGCTACTTGGGGAAGCGCACACAGCCCCGAATCCCTGTTGAGGAGCAAACTCACTGCAGCTGACAGTCTTTCAGGGGATTTCTTCTCTCAGGGTGAATGCGCACATGTGTCACCTCAGTCTGAATGCAAATATGTAACATTTCACATTTCACACTCAGTTTTAACACTCACTTGCTTATTGGGTGGCACATTTGACCCCAGCAGGGATACCACCATCTACATAGCACATGCTGTATTTCACCTTCCTACACTCTAAAACTTTCATCTCTCCCTTTTTTGCAATTATTATTATAATTATTTTTTTGGATGTTGGGGTTGAACCCGGGCCTTCACAATGAGCTACATCCCTGGTCTTTTTTATTTTCTTACTTTGGTTGGTTTATTTATTTATTTATTTATTTTTATTTATTTTCTTACTTTGAAACAGGGTCTTACCAAGTGCCTAAGTCTCCCATTCTGTGCTCAGATTTGTGATCCTCCTGCTTCAGCCTCCTGGAGTGACAGGATTACAGGCCTGCACCACCACGCCTGGCTCAGCAGCTCCCCTTAAAGTGCATTTTACTGGCATGTCTTCAGAATGTCCAGAACAGTGGCACCACACATGGTGTACAAAGCATAAGCTCTACTGTTCATCAGAACTGCATATTATTTTTCAGTTTTATTAACATCAAAGCCAGTTACAATAAATTCATGGCAATGCATACTACAATGTTTTTATAATTTATTTATATAAATGAAACCCAAGGGGATAAGATGGCTAAGGGAAAACTCTGAGATTATGAAAAAGTAATTCATGAGAAGACATATTCTACTGCACTCAACATTACAATGAAATATATTCCTAGGAAATACTGATTTTAAAAAATGCTGGTTGTAAGAAGGTAAATGATTGCTTTGCCTAACAAAAAATAAGGTAAACCTAGTGTGGTGGTGTGTGAGCTCGAGCCCCGCTTGGGTAACTTCGCTGAATGAACAGACGAATCAGTCAGTGACTGAATGAAGAGAATGAATGGGCCAGGGAGGTAACTCAGTGCCAAGGCCCTGGGTTCAAGCCCCAGCACAGAGGGAAAAACTGTCAGAAGTCAGAGTTGCCAGCAAGAGGCTGTAGCTGCACAGTCCCTCCTGTGTCGGGCACAGCTCAGTTCATAAGGGACCCGGGCATAGCAAGGCCTTGCCCGTGCTCCCCATCTCCACACACCTTCAGGGCCAATCGAGCACTGACAAAGGGATCGGATGGGACAACTGGCTGTGATAGTGCCAGCCTTTTCATCCTGACGTTTGCAACTCGAACATTACTTCTCACACTTCTCATGCCATGAGATTCACTTGCTGTTTTCCAGCCATGTCCACTTCAGTCCCTCATGAAACGACTGCTCTTGAGCTAACAGTTTAAAACTATTCGCTCACAGTAATGGCAAGAATAACAACAGCTAGAGGGCTTCATAAGTTAAAGGCACTGCAGAACTGAAATAAGGAGGCAGTTCCAATGATTTAAGCACTGGCCGGGACCCAGGCCTCCTTGGAGGCACTCACGAACTCACATATAACCCATAATCCCTCACGACATGTCTCTGTTGTACAGAACAGTACAACGCCGGCCCTCATAAGAAGCAGTGGCTGCGCCTGGAGTGTCTGATGGGTATAGCGTTTCTGCTCGGCACACTGGCTGAGGAGACGTAAGCAGCACTCAGTGGGTTTGGACTGGAGTGCTAAGCCACCTGGAACTTGGGACAGCCTCAGAGTGACTGTCCCACCCCAGATGCAAATGGCACCCTATGGAGAACCACTCTCTTGCTGATAACTTGCTTGTTTTCCACCATTGTTTTTACTGAACTACTTATCTCTCATAGACTTCTGTGTTATTCCATTTCAATTTTATTAAGGTTAAATGTGAGACCCACTTTGAAATTTAATCCAAGGGACAACCTGGTTAAAAATGGTTGAGCTGTCTTCTGCACTAGGTCCCTCTTCTTAGCATCTTCTGTGCTGCCACCAACTAAGACCAAGACACAAAAAGCCTCTGGACTTGGTGGTCGAGTGAAAATCTACAAGAAATTCATTTGACTTCATGGTCATGGCTTCTTATCATCATTCACATTAAATAATGTAAATGTTTCAGCAGCCATATACACTGGTGGCAAAGTACAGGATATGTTAATTCTCGGCAGTATTTAATAACAGCCTAATGACAAATTAACTTTATTGGCTATTTATTTCTGCTAGTTTCATTTTTCACTTGTTGTCTCTGTGGAGGAAGAAAATTAGAAGCTCTATCTGCTATAAAAATAAGTCACTGCTAGCATCCTAAGGGCCTCTAATTACCCACTATCCATGAAAACCTTGGAGGGATCAGGTGGAGACAAAGATTAAGCCTTACACTCAATCACCCAGAAGCTTGCTAAGCCAGACTCCGGGCTCCATAAGCTTGGTGTCTGAGCTCTGAGGGCGGTGAGGCCCTTCCTCAGACATTTCCATCTGGGAAGCATGACTCTGAGAAGGAAAGCCCATCCTGGTGAGACACGGCAACACACTGGGCTCTTCACAAAACACTTCACTGAAGGTGCTAAAGAATTAAGGCTTACCCAGCTCATGCTGGAGTAGCCAGAACTCCTTACATTTATATCTGTTCTGTGTTTTAACCACATGGCCTCCTGGCTAGTTGGGTATAGGAGGCCCTGTATATCTTGTGGGGCTTAAGGCATCCTTGGGAACCATAACCATTAATCTGGTTGGCCTGTGACTCGACACTGCACTTTCTGTCAGGTCATTTGTGCATAAAGCTTGTGAACTCTTTTGCTGGTCAGAAATGACAGTGACAAGGATCTGTATGTCCTTAGACCTGATTGAAATCTAATTATTACCTCAAAGAATTTATTTCTTAACATGACACAGGTGATTTATTTTTAACATTTCTTCTGTCAAGTCTTTCTAAAATAATGTACTTTCAAAGTTTCTATTTGAAGGAGCAATATTTTTAAAAAATGAATTTGAGCTGGGCATAGCGGCCCATGTCTATAATTCCAGCACTCTGGGAGGCTGAGGTAGGAGGACTGTCAGCCTCGCCTAAGGAATTTAGCCACTTAGTAAGACCCTGTCTCCAAGTAAAAAAAGAAAAATTAAAGAAAGAATAGGGATGTAATTCAGTGCAGAGGCTTCAGCTTCAATCCCCAGTGCCTCCAAAGAAACAGTTTTTTGGATGTCAGGCGTGAAAACCAGAAAGCACATACACAACACAGACAGCTCTGTGCTGCAGACCTCCGCAGAGCTCCTACCTGCATCAGCTGCTGCTTCAGCTTCTGGATCTCCGAGATGTTCAGCTCACTGAACAAGTCCGAGACGGGGTGCAGGGCCTCAGCCTTCCGCAGCGTGGGCGCCCGGTAGTCGCCATTCAGCTTCCCCAGGGGCCCGTGCACGTGCCCGTTCATCTTGTCGTCGTTGTTGGGCTCCCCACCGTCCTCGGTGAACTTGAGTCCGTCCACGGAGAGGCCGAGGTGGCTGTCTCCGAGGGTGACATACTGGGCCAGCTCCTTGCGCAGGCTGTTTTTCTGCTCACGCTCATTTTTGAGCGTCTCCAGCGCCTCCTCCAGCTGGTGCGCCGCGATCTCCTTGAGCCGCAGCGCGTCCTCCAGCTGGCTGTTAAGCAGCACCGCCTCCTCCTCGCAGCGCTTGATCTCGTGCTTTAGGCCCTCATACTCCACCTGCAGCGGACAGGAAGGGCCAGGGCGGGTCAGGGTACTGCATGGGGTCGGCCAAAAGCCGCCCGGTGGCCAGGCCACCTAGCAGCTAAGAGCAGTGTCGCCCACACCAAGGTGGAGACGCAGCGGACGCCCCGGGGCAACACACATCTGCGTCCTAGAAGCTTTATGCGTCTAAAAAATGAGAACGCGTGAATTACATCTAACATGTAACCCTATGTGAACCCCTATTACACGTACGTACATACTAACCTATAGGACAGTAATATATAATATCAATGTATCAAACATTAATTCCCGGCAGAGTTGGAAATATCTACTCTCCTAATAGTTCTCTCTACCACTTCTTTACCCAGAAGTCAAAAAACAGGCACTGTTTGTCTAGTAAGTTAGGAATATGGTTGGGTTTGTTTTCCAGTACCAGGGATTGAACCCAGGGGCTTTGTACTGAGCTATGCCCTCAGCCCTTTTTTTTTTTTTTTTTCCCGGCACTGGGGATTGAACTCACAACCTTGCGCCTGCCAGGGCAGGCGCTTAAGCTGCTGAGCCAAACTCCCCAGCCCTGGTTTTTTTGAGGCAGGGTCCCACTATGTAGCTCAGGCCAGCCTTGCGCTCGCATTGTAGCCCAAGCCGGCCTCGAACTCACAACGCTCCACCTACCTCAGCCTCCTGAGTGCTGGGATTAAAGGCTTGTGCCACCACGCCCGGCTCATGCCCTCAGTCCTTTTTATTCTTTTACTTTGAGACAAAGTTTCATTGAGTCACTGTTGCTGGGGCTGGGCTTGAGCTTGTGACCCTCCTGCCTCAGCGTCTCAGAGGAATAGGTTTTGTAATAATTTATCAGATGCAAGAAAAGATTTGATCACCACCATTACTTTGATTTCATTATTAATAAAGAGGAAATTGTTATACTCAGGGAAAAATTAAAAGATTACAGTAAGAATATGATCTCAATAAAATACGACTAAGAGTAGTTTGAGAAATCAGAGAAAGTTTTTACATGCTTAGGACATAAAATTGAGAAACAGTGGCCCAGGATCCAGTAACACAGCAGATGTGTGTGCTATTGGCAGTGTAACGTTCCCTGGACTGGAATCAAGTGAGAGGTTGCTGACAGATTTCTCAGTCACGAAAGCACGGCTGTGGCAGGGGCCTTCTCTGGGAGCTTTCACGGGCACCGACCTTGTGCTACCCATTACTCAGCACCTCTTCTCCTCAGTCACCCTGTACTCCGCTTAGAGAAAGTCCTTCACACCCACTGGATGTGCCTCACGGTGCTTCAGTGTCGATGGTGTTTGAAACAGAAACACTTGCAGAATGAATAACTGCTGTGAATGAAAAAATAAACTAGAAAAAGTAATAAAGACATTGTGCTATTACACGCTAATAAACTGTGCTTAGTTTTACTTTTTTCTTTGCCTTTTTTTTTTTTTTTTTTTTTTTGCTTTTTTGCGACAGGGTCTCACTGTGTAATTCAGACAGGTCTTGAACTCATGGTGATCTTCCTGCCTCAGCCTCCTGAGGGCTGGGATTACAGGCATGTGCCACCTCTCCTAGCAAATCACTCATGTATGATAGATGCTAATATCTGTAAATAAAGGCCAATAAGAAGGAAAAACAAAGTATTTCCTTAACAGGAACAAACCTGGGGCTTAGAGCATACTCAGTTGTCAGGGAATAAGCCAGAATGGCTTGCAACACACATACAAATAATTTTCAATTGATTAATTAGACATTTAATTGGGAAAATTATCATATGCCATGTAGAAAGTGAAACTGAAGAGCTGTATCAATGTTCTCTTTTGTTTTTCCTTGAAACTTCTCAGTTCCCGAGTTTCAGTCCCCAGTAGAAGGGCCTAGGTAAATGGTGAACACTAATGCACCAGAATGACCGTACAAATCCCCCAGAACCGGCAACTGGGTGAGTGAAGGCTCAAGAGATCTGGGTGCTCTTCTAGGACCGCCTCCCTGCCCTTCCAGGCACTGTGCCTGCCGTGGCGCAGTAAGGACTTTGCAGTCGGGAAGGACTCCTGCTCCTAAGGTGCTTGGGAGGTCTCCTGATCCCATAAGGAATTACTGTAAACTGCACGACTGACAGGCCTGTGTCTCTTCCCTCCACACTGTAGCGGAAATAGGTAGGCTGGGAAATTTCAGCACACAAATACTTTAAGGAGAGTAGGGTTTTTAACACATTTTGAGAAGTTCCTAGTAGAGGAGATTAAAAGAATGGACCCCTTAGAGGATAAAACTCAAAAAACCTTTGAGACTGCACCTGGTTCTGTTTCAACGTGGACACGAGTTTCTGCAGCGTGATGTTTTCCTCTTCCAGCTCAGTGTAGTCCTGCAGGAGCCGGGCCTCCCGGAATTTGTACTCTCTGATCTCATCCTTCATCCGTATTCTCTGCAGCTCCACCATCTCATTGTTCTGAAACAAGGTAAACAATCAATATAGAACATCTCACCCCAGATTTCATGACGTGTATAGAAAGTCCTGGCAGCTAAAAATAACACTAAAAAACACCTCCTGGGGACATCATTATTGCCTTTTTTGAATGGCAATCTAGTGATCTCTGTCCTTTTCCTTCTTCTTGGGATGATGTCTCCCTCTGTTGCCCTGGCTGGCCTCGAACTCCTGGGTTCCAGCAATCACCCCGCGTCAGCCTCCTGAGTAGTTGGGAATACAAGTGTGCATTGCCTAGCTCCTCTGTCAAAAATTTAGAAGTATACACATGTGATCCAGCAACTCAAGATCTGAAAATCATTCTTAAATATTTTTCCATATAGGTAAATACAAAGAAAAGCAATTTGTCAACCCTTGCTATATTATGTAGAACTCACAATGAGTAAATATTGTTATTTGCAACAATAACAATGATGAACTCACTAATGGAGTGTTGCCTGAAATCAGTCAGGTGCAAAAGGCTATGTATAGTACTGTACAACTCTGTGCACATGAAAGTTCAGCATGCCATGTGGGTTAAACTGTCTTCTGGAAAAGATATGTTGAAGCCAACTCCCAGAGTCTTTACCAAGGTAAAGATTAGCTCAGTCCAGTATGATGGGTGTCTTTATAAAAAAGGGCAGTGTGCCTGCGAGATGTACACACACAGTGGGAAGAATGTGTGGAGGCGCACGGGACAGCTGGCACACGACAGCCCAGCGAAGGCCCTAGGAGGTTGGGCTCAGCTCTGAGTACAGCAAAGGTGAGTGGGGATGCACAGTGGCCAAGGAGCACCATGAGGACTCAGTGGATGGAAAACTACTGAAAAGAGGACCTCAGGCATAGGGGACTCAAGTAAACTGGACCAGTAGGACTCTTGCTAATGACAGTCCAAAGGCTCACATACCAAGGCTGGGGATGAAGAATTTGATCAACGGTTGAGTCCCAATGGGCCAGGGCCAAGGCCTTTTAAGTACTAGATTTTTATCTGTTCTGTATCCTGTCATCATCAAAAGTCATTGGCTAGATTCTGAAGAGTTGCCTGGAGAAGTGCAGACTTCATCAATTTAATGCAATCTTCTGGGGAGTGTAACAATCAGTTGTGACAACCATTCACACTAATGGGTTATCTCAGAAACCTGCATTAAACCTTCTGTGTGTAATATCATTTGTACGCAAATGGCTTGAGCTCCTTGTTTGGCTGCTTTGCACACCTGGGTTTTCTCTCTTCAGCTTGCATTATGTTGAACTAATAATTTAACAGACTCATTTCTTACCAGTCCACCCAGCCCTGCCCCATGCAGCCTGATCCCCTCTGCACTGCCGCTGTATCACAGGCGACCTCCGGGAGGGGTTCTGCTCTCCTGTGGGTCACAATACAACACAGGAGTTCTGAAGACAGTTCACCAATGTAAAAGCATCTTATCAGTGGTTTGTATGGGTTTCCTAAAAACCAGTGCATGAGCTGCTTCTTATCTCACTAAAAGAGACAATTTGCAAATACCACTGGTTTTATGGAATGGTACATGGCATAGTCATGTTGGGACATGGATTTTCTCAGCTGTGCAAAGCTACCATCCAAGCGCTCTTTCTGAGCAAGACCATGATATAACGGACAATTACAGAACTGCAAAAAGAGTATACTTAATTTAGCCAAAACTAGCAATGGCCAGACATGGTTGTAAAATACAGTGTAGCTATAACATCTACTTCTCCTATCGGGAAGGAGCACAGTGAAATCACGAAATTGCCAGATGACACATTTATCAGAACACAGTCTCAGTGTTAAGTGACACAGGACTGTGAATGAGCTCATAGATTAGGGGAAAAATAGGTATCTACAAAGCAGACGCTATGTAAATTCTCCAATGTCTAAAAACCTTCATCTATTTCATGTGCATTCATATTTTATTCCACCTTTGTAGAAATATGTTTTAAGGAAAGGGTATGACAAACTTATCCCCAAAAAGTATGAATGACGGGTAAGACTCATCATCTCTCTAAAGGATGGGATGTAATTAACAAGGCACAGAAGAAGTAACACAGCTCTGTGATATCAGCCAATAGCAATTGACTGGACACAGAGAGATCATCTTTCAAGTGTTCAGCCCTGCTGTTCCACCAGGTGGTAGCTCTGGCATAGCAAGAGGGTTACCGATGAAGAGATGAAGAGAGTCACCAATGAAGACAACAGGCATCCAGAGCCCCACACGGTCAGCATCTTCTCAGTGCAATCCAGGTCCAACAAGTGGGAAATAACTAAGCACAGTAAATGCAGCAAGTCTGAAATGTGACTTAAATTGAACATGTCCACCAGGAGAAAAAGAAATATAAAGAGATCTGTTGAAGCTGGGGAAGAGTCACAGAGGAGAGAATTATGACTTGGGGACAGAGCTCCCCTCAGTGTGTTCTGCAGCAACTCACTCTGCAGAAGGTTTCCAGGAGTTGCTGGGTAACTTTGGGAACCCACTGATTATGCTAAGTAAATTTAGGGAACACACTATATATAGATTTTTATTGAGAAGACATACTGTGAAGGGGAAGTGAGTGAATAAAAATGGAGATAGTGATAGGCATTAAAGTGATTTGCTAAAATGGAATTAAACATTGCAACAAAGAAGGAAAGGGAGAAAAAATACAGAGGGAAGATAAAAAAGGAATTGAAGATAGAAAATATAATGAGTACCATCAGGAAGACAAGGTTCTATAGAAAGGAGAATACATATATAATTTATAACTTAATTTGAAAGGTACAAATTACTCTCAAGGGATTGAAAGTTACCAGCAACACAACTGTTTATTCTTTAGGGATGTGTGTAGCAGAGGCTGGCCCGTCACTCTGGTCTGATAGTCTTTAAAGCTTCAATGGGAAAGCTGGTGGTCTAATTTAAATGTAGCTGTTTATTTTTGCTGCTGTAAAACATGTTTATCTAGGAAACAGAGTTTCAATAAATATTAGTAGTGAAGGAAAAATCTTAAAATAATAGTAGATATAGGGGTTGGAGTGTAGTTCAGTGGTAGAGTGCTTGCCTAATATGACTGAGGGCTTGGGTTTGATCCCCAAAACACACACACATGCTCACACGCACGTGCACACACACACACACACACACACACACACACACACACAAAGTAAAACAGCTGCCTAAATAACATCTTTAATATATGAAGTATCAGAAGTAATAGCTTCAGAGGAGAAGCTGTTTTACATGAAGCAATTAACCATTTTGAGCATGAACCTTGGCTGAAATCCTGGTTTGCAGTTAAAATTTTGCTATGGCTGGCATTTTCCTTACCCTGAAGAGTAGAAAAGTAGCTTTTCTGTTCAACTCCAGAGTTGTTGTCAGAAAAAAAGGGGGAGACAGACCGTCTAATGATGTGGGAGGCCGAGTGTGATAGCATACACCTATAACCCCTGCTGTGTGGAAGGCGGAGGTGAAAGGATCACAAACATGAGGTCAGCCCAGGCAACTCGGTGAGACCCATCTCAAACAAAAGCAAAAACAAAAACTAAATGCCTTGCAAACAGGAAGAGCCACCCTATAGCTTCACTAAGGCGAAAAGTCGGTTAAAAGCTTTTTGCAAGAAATAATTACTCTGGAGGCCTTTAGAGTATCCTTTCCTATCAGCAGCCATTTGGAGATGCTTTGAAAAAACGAAGAGCAGGTAGCTCTGAGTATCTCATTGTACAAACGAGTTAGGACCCAGAAGTTATACAAATAGTAGGTGACTAAAACTCTCCTTCCCATGTTGCTTGCTGTCAGCCCTTGGACCCCACCCTCAACCTTAGACCTCCTGGCCCCTTTCAGAGCTTCTTCACACCTTTCCTATTTTCCAAACAGAGTTCTAAAGCCAATTTATTACCAAATGAAAATAGACGTGGCTGCATATTTTTATGACAGGCTAATCACTGCAGAAGTATTTTACTTATCCATATACTGTCATCACACCTCTACCTCATATTTAATGATACACAACACTAGAATCTGTATCTCAAACGGTGTTCTGCAATGACAAGCCAGAATTTATTTTTACATAGCACTTATGTAATGCTTTCAATATTCTGAGACAGTTCTGAATACTTTAGAAATAGGAAATTCTTTTAACCTTTTAACCCTTATAAGTAATCCTATGAGGTAGACAGCATCAGCTAACTACAGCATGGGTAGGTTATGCAATAATTTTCTGAATTTCAGAATAAATCAGTGGCAAAGTCAGAAGTCAAACTCTGACTGTCTAGTTCTAGAATACATTTTTGTTTTGTTTTCAAAAACCTTAATTGGCTTTATTTCTGATTCTAGCATCAGGCAACCCTTTGCCCCATACAATAGAATAAATATTCACAGAGAAAGGCTGAAAAAAGCAGAAACAATAACCAAAAAACAGATTGGCCATTTTAAAGTTCCTTTCCTTGAAAGGTGGGGACATGAAAACAGGACAAATGAAGAACTGATTGGTTAACATGAGAACTGCCCTCAACCACTGCACTCTGTCATAACTATAAATGGCTCATTAATTGGTTGCTTAAATATGTGGCCATGCCAAACAGATAACTGGCACCTCAGTGTCCCTCTTGATATGAAATGATGAGTGAATATAAACATTCAGTCAATGGTTTAGTGAATATTATTTCTGAAAAATGTATTCCTATTTTCAAGATGACTTCCTGTCAAATTTCTGGACTAAGGGTCTGATGGAAGCAATAGTTCTCCATATTTCGAACGCTCATTGTAAAAATTCAAAGATGTAGTTTTAAAACAAAGGTAATCAATATTCTACCTCTTATACTTTACATTAAAATTTCAAAAGGAATTCCCCTACTGAGCTCTTTCTGGTATCAGCTTTCACCTCGGAATAAATGGCAATGGAACTAGAATTTCAGATGACAGGAAGGTGATAACATGGGATATGAAGGGAAGACTAGATAGAGAAATTAAAAGTTAGATGGTTGAGGTGGGAGGGAACCAACATTATTAAAAGGCAAGAACAACCAGGGACAGTTGATATTAACCTGCTGTGGGGGTAGCTTTAGTGACACCATGAGGCCAGGACTGGGCCTATAATCGTAAAGAAAAAATGAAGTAGCTAGTGATTTATAATGTGTTATTTAAAGTTTGGAACTACCTCGAGCCATTTTCTACTAGTTTGTCCATATTACTTATAGAAATTTATAGGCTACTTGGTACCTGGTCTAATTGTCCATCGGGAGCCATGCCAACAGGACATGAAAGAGGCTTCTCTGTACACCTGAGCCATGGCTTGCTTGAAACTGGTATCAGGCTTCTATCTTGGCACCCACAACCCGAACACAAAGCACATCTGGGAGCCGGCGGAGGGCCCTGAGTGCTGCACGGCGCACTCTGCCTGGGGCTGCGCCTGCTCCCTCCTCCGTGGGACTACACCTTTTGGGTTATCAATGCCTTCTTCAGATATATCCTTGCGATGTGAGTCCTTTCAGTGGCCTCACCCTATGTAATTACTGAAACTCTAGTAGAAGTAAGCAGAAGCAAGGAACAAGTCTGCAACAACAGAGTGCAATAATTAGGAACTCCTGTGCCCATGCAGAAGGGCACCAAACACAACACAGCCCCTCTCTCACGTCTGCACGCAGGAAGCTGAGCTCTCAGCTCTTAAAAGTCAGCCCCTGGTGAAACAGCAGACTCGAGCACGGAGCTAGAAGGCAGTCTTTCTGCCTTCCTAAGAAGATATTCTAATGCATTATTCTGCACATGCTCCAGAGCAAAGAAACATCTGCAATAGACCCCCCCCACCATAAACTGCATCTCTGCAGATGAGACTTATAAAGCCAAATAAAGTACTATGGGCAAGAGGTACAGAAAGGTACATCTGATCATTAACTACCTTAAGAGAAATTCATTTTGCATCTGAGATGTATAAATATAAATTTAACAATGTTTTTTCTTCTTGGCAAGTAAAAAGAAATAGATTCTAAGTCTTATGGTTCTCTCCCCTTTTATCCTAAAATGCCTGTCTTATTTCATAATCAAAATAAACTTTTCGATCAATTACAGTGCCACTGAAATGGGTATCCTTAATTTCTCATGTTTTAATATAAGCATTTTAACCATATATGAGGTTTGTGCGTGTGTGTGTGTGTGGTTAAAAATAACTTGCACCAGGCATGGTGGTGCCCCTTGTAAACCCAGCTATTCAGGAGGCTGAGGCAGGTGGACAAGTTCAAGACCAGCCTGGGCAATTTAGCCAGACCCAGTTTCAAAACAAAATAAAAAGGGCTGGTGATGTAGCTCAGGGATACAGTGCCCCTGGGTTAGATCCCAGTCTGGCAAATAATAACTTGTGGTATGTATTTTACTATAATGATGCATATGCCGGGGCCCTAATCCCAATGCCTGAGATAGTAAGGCAACTGAGATAAATCACAGAGCTAAGAAATGACGGCCCTAAGCCTGAGCTTTCCTTTAGACCCCTGACCAGCCTCATGGCTTCAGGCAGAAAGCCAGGGATGAGACACAAACAGAAGAAAGCAAACCAAAAGACATAACAGGAGCAAACCAAGGGTTCCCCACAAGGGGGATGGAACTCCTCCCTTCGAGCATCCATGCTGAAGCACAACTTGGAGCTCACTCAGGGTGACATCGCATTTGGCTCAGACAAAGGGCATAGGCTCAGGAGAAAGTGGAGCCACTGGAGAATAAAAATGTGCACCGCCTCAGTGGAGACCAGAGCATGCAGGGACCAGCTGGTGCCTTACCCGCCCTGGGGACATGCTGGGCTGAAGACCGCTGAGCACACTTGCAAGGGAAGAGTGGCCCTTCCCAGAGCAGCGCCCCAGTAAGGCCTTTCACACACACAAAGGCCAGTGATGCAGGTTTCCCTGCCCAGAATGTCAATTAGTATTGTAAACAACAGATCTTAAAACATCTAATTGAGAAATGTCTGCATGTATTTTGTGGGCCCAGATTAAGGAAATATTATAAAATATATACTAAGAATCAATACAGCAAGGTATGGTGGTGCATTCCTGTAATTCCAGCACTCAAAGAGGCTGAAGCAGGAGAATCACAAATTCAAACCCAATCTAGCCAATTTAGCAAGACCTTGCCTCAAAAAAAAAAAAAAAAAAAAAAAAAAAGTGTGAGGTGGGGCTCAGTGCAAGGTCCTGGGTTTAATCTCCAGTGTCACAAAGAAAAGAAAAAAAGGAAGGGAAGGGCAGGGAAGGGAATCTGGGGAGTCAAGGAGAGGGAAGGGGAGGGAGAATAGAGCCAAATGAAACATTGGTGTGCAGGGTGGAGGGCTGGAAGAAGTGGTTATTCAAAGAGTATTCTGCTTGTGTTCATTTTTTTAATCCTGTCATAGTTTTACTTAAAAACCCCTAATAATTACCTTTTTGTCTTATCTATTTCACATTTTTTGTGAGCTTAACAGTGATATAAAACACATTACTATCCAGCATTTAATTGATCAGTTTGTGACAGAAATCTTTCACTCTTCAGGGGTCCCTCACTGATCCAATTTCACTTCTGTCAAACTTTTCAACAAACCTCCACTATCAGGACACAAAGTGACACATTTATTTCTTCTTTCCTTCTGTCTCTCCTTCCCTTTCTCACCTCCCTCCCTCCCTTCAGGCTTGGGGATCCGACTTCAGGGCCTGTGCATGCTAGGCCAGTGCTCCACCATGAAGCTAACATCCCCAGCCCTTTCTTACATTTTATTTTCAAACACCCTGTTGCAGAGCTGACAGACCAGCCCGGTACTTACCCTCTTCCTGCCTCAGCCAGCCACAGAGTTGGGATTACAGGGAAGTGCCAGGGTGCTGAGCTATTAGATTTTTAGAATGCGAAATTCTCAGTAAGCTAGGATTGTTTTTGAAAATAATCAGCTACAATACCAATGTAGTACCAATTATACTCAGATTTTGAAGATAGTATATTTATTATGTTTTATTCATCACTTTACTCTTTCATTAATAAAATGAGAATGCAAAACTAAACAACGGGGTAGCCTGGATTAATCAGGATTGTGAATTAACATATGCCTGAGGCCCAGGACAGGCCCAGGCTAGACCAATCAATTTTGGGCAAATCTCAAATTACAGACTAACTTAACAAATCACAGGCGACACCAGGCATGTGGCACACTCATCACCCCAGCTATGAGGGAGACTGAGGCGGATGACGACAAGCTCATGGCCATCAGATTTACAATGACACCAGACTGCAAACAACAGAGATATGACACACAGAATTCAAGTATGGCTACTTCAAAGTTTTGCTTAGAAATAATAAAATGTTTCCTTAAACGTTTACATTTCTTGGTCTGAAACATTTTCTTTGTAATTCTTTTCTTTTTTTGATAAAACAAAATTAGAAAGCTGTAAAGTACACCAATGAAAATGCTTTTTTGCATTTTTTAAACATTTTGGGAATTGTTAAGTCACTCATCTTACAGTTCCATGTATATAACAATGTAGGTCTGAAGAGGAGTATGTTCTAAGTTTTCACAATCTATGAAAGTAACTTACATTAAAAAACCAGAACATTACTATCATTTTGAAAGACTATCTATAATTCACACTTTTTTAACCATCACAGTAACATTTAAGTTCAAACTATTAAATACTAATGTGCCTATTTCTGATACTTTTAAATAAATCTACCTTTCTAATATGATGTTTAACATTAATATATGCTACTGTTACAAGCAACTGAGTTAGTTAGAAATATTATAGGCAGTCAACAGGGCTGGGCCCTCAAGGAAACCAGCACAGAGGACCAGATGTCTTGTGACCTTGGAAGAATCACACACCTCTTGCTGCGGGCCAGATATCAAGACAAAAGGCAGAAGCCAGGCGTGGTGGCGCACGCCTTTAATCCCAGCAGTCGGGAGGCTGAGGTAGGTGGAGCGTTGTGAGTTCGAGGCCGGCCTGGGCTACAACATGAGCGCAAGGCCAGCCTGAGCTACATAGTGCGACCCTGCCTCAAAAAACTAGGGCTGGGAGTTTGGATCAGTGGCTTAAGCGCCTGTCTGACAGGCATGAGGCTGTGAATTTGATCCCCAGTGCCACAAAAAAAAAAAAAAAAAAAGGATAAAAAAGTTGTGGTATTTTTATACAATGGAGTACTACTCAGCTATTAAGAAAGATTGCATTGAGACTTTTGTAAGTAAATGGTCACGACTTGAGACCATACTTGTAAGTGAGATAAATCAAACCCACATGTGTAAATACCGTATTGTCTCCCTAGTGTAAGAGACGGAAAAGTATATATGATCCAAAATCTATAATAAATACTACATAAGGGTAAAAAAACAGCTCAAAGAGCAAAAGTAACTGGGAGGGAAAAGGCAGAAAGAGAAAAGGGAAAAGATATAAACCTGTATATATATATATATGTAAGATAACTAAAATGAACACACTGTTGAATCTATTCGTTATTGAGAAAGAACAATTAATACTCATATGATTAGATTAATTTTACATGTCTATATCTGTTAATGGAAGTAACCATTTTAAAGATAACGATACGCAATATTGCAACCATTGTCAAGTTTCTGTCATCCGATTTTGTAAACCTGCAATGTTACTGTTGTGTATTTACTCTAGTCGTTTGTTTGTCTCTTTTGCTTGTTGTTTTTGTTTTACATGTCTTTTTTTCTGTTTTCTTCTTCGCTAAAAAAAAAAAAAA